>VXAX01006618.1:446912-461033 GCA_013399835.1 Leptocoma aspasia
TTTTAGTACCATATTGCCCTTTAATACTGCGTAGGAAGGATTTTTTCATCTGTCATTTTTACATACTTAACAAAGAAGGAATGATTGAAAGTGGGTAGCTCTTGACAATTTTCAGGTAGGCTTATTCTTTCATAAGCTGTGCATCCAATATTCTTACATAAACCTAGTGTGCTTTCTGTTGTCAGGGCATCCCCAAAAATAAAGACAACAATGACTTCATTTTCTCCTGTCAGTTTTTCTACTTATAAGAGAGGATAAAAATTATGTCTCCTAGCTAACAAACCTACCACACAAGATGTATGGGAGGATGAACTTGTTGACAAGCTACATTCTGGAAGCCTAGTAAAGATCAGACATCTATTTAAATTTGCAATGCATGCGGATTCCTATAAAATTGTATACGTGTCAGTTCCTCAGTTATAATTTGAAAATAAATAGTTGCTCAGAGTTGAAATTCTCAATCTTTGCTAAATACAAAATAGAGGCTTACATTTCAGAGCTATTGAACAGCTGTGGAAATCAGGACACCCTGGGAGTGTGCAACACTAACATAGATTCTCAGGATGCACAGTAGCTGTCAGGACATTGCTCATTGTGCTGCTGGTGGAGCGTGCTGGAAGTTATTTTATATTACGTGTGGTATACTCATCCAACGATCAGAAAAACATTCTTTTCTTAGGCCAAACAGCATCCAGCTCACATATTATTTTGTTTGCAGGTGCTCTAACCACGAAACTATGCAAGATGCTCTCCTCCTGCTTTAGTTAATACATTTCCCTATAGGGACATAAGGCTAATACAGAAAATGCAAGACAGCTTATGACTATGTTTCCTCTTTAAGGCCTACACAGAAGTCTTAAATCATATTTTAAAACGTTGCAGTGTCGGTGTTTCTGATGGAGATTTAGACTGCCTTGAGCTACACCACACATAAGAGCAGAAACATGAAGCAAATATACAGGACAACATCAACAATTTTGCACACTGGAAGTTCTCTGGGTTTTAATGGCTTATCCCTTGTTGTACCCCCTGGTGCTGCTTATGGAATTCTCTGCACTGTGTGATGTGCCGTGGTGCTGCTAGATTTAAAGCGCACAATACACCAGATTAGGGCAAAAACTTGGATATGTCCTTTTTGCAATTTTCACCAGGACCCAGGTAAACTGAAATCTCTATCTCTATGTGAACTGTCTTTAAAAACCTTGTCAGGAATTTTATTCGTCTTGTCTGAAAGAAATTGAAAAGGATTTTCAAAGCAATGTAGTGAAAGTGCAGCATTCATTCTCCTTAAAAATAAATTCTCCTTCACCAAAGTAGACCCATCAGACATAAATACTCTGTAAGATTAATTTTTACAGAAAAAAACCCCAGTAATTATCTATGTATGTGCCAAAAAGACTTCACACATCTAGATATGCCCAAATTCATAAGCACATAGACATACATATATTACAATACCTAAAAGTCTCACCAAGTCTATATGAAGTAGAATATCATCAGGCAGGGAGCTAAGAGAGAGATTGAGATACATCCAGTGACTATTTCATCCACATATAAATATAGTCCAGTTTCCAAATAGAATTGTTTCTTATCATCATGCCATGATTTTGTATTCTGACGCATTATAAAAATCGGCTCAGTCTGTGCAATGTGTTAAATTTATTTTAATTTCACATTTGTAATTATACATGTAAGTATAACACTTGATAGTAAGACTGTTCAAGCTGGCTCTGCCAATTGAGATCACTTATGGCATACATCCCCACTATTCTAGCTCTCTATAGTGAAAATGTTTGACTTTGATTTGCTATTTATATTTTTTACCAATAAAAGTCATTCCTCTGTCTTGGGAAATACTGATATTTTAGATGTCCTCATTTGTTCAGCAGCATTTTTTTATTATATTATCTTCATATTACCCCCACTGTCCAACCCCTATTCCTCCTTAGCTAACTTCAAGGATAATTAATCAGTATTTCAAACAGGTTTTATTGAGAGTCATCTATCAGTTGGAAAGTTCCAGTTTCTACATGTTGCAAATACCCACACATTTGCATCTCCTCATTAGGAAAGATCCCGATTCTTCTGTACCTCATAAGGACATATAAAATGATTTTACTAGCAGCTCAAATAACTTTTAATTTAATGATTCCAGAGACCTCGTTTCCTCCTGAATAGTCTGAACTACCATAAATCACAGGAATCACATGCCCTTTCTCATTTACCCCACTAGATTATAAAGTTAGTAAATTATAGTAGCCTGAAATGAGAATTTGGCACGGCTTTTTAAAGATGATTGAAAAGGGGGAAAATCCAATTAGTTTGGGCTGTAACGTAAACTTTATGAATATACAGAGAACTTCAGAAGAAATAGCAATCTCACACTGCTCATACTCAATCCTGTAATATTGAGGTGTTTTCAGCTCTTGTTGAATGTATTTATACTCGCATCTTAGATGTAAGGGTTCAAGATAAATGAGGGTTTCTTCTCTGAATTCAGCACAAAAAGTATAAACTTGTTTGTAGGCATACCCTTTAAAAATTAATCGGAATGTTATGTTTCAAAAAAATTTTTTGGCATAATATGCAAAAACTTGAACCCTAGAATTTTACATTCCTATTGGCAGTATTATCTTAAGAAGCAGTCATACAGCACAAATTCTTCTATTAAAAATGCTCTAAAATCTAGTATGCATATAAACATTTAACAGAAATTACATATCACTTTAGAGAAATTAAAGTTTTTATCCAACATCCCATGAAGCCAATACAGTACTTACATTCATAATGCACTTGTGGTGGCTATTTGAGTGTTAAAGACTGAAGAAAACTCTCTTCCTAAATTGGTTTATATTTGATACAGTAAATAGACAGTAGCTAATGGAGATGATTTTGAAAGAGAATGTAATTAATATTATTTATCAAACTTCGGCTCTTTTAGAAGTTAAATAAGTTAGATAAACTGATTTTATCTGAAGTCAGTAATAATATATATGAGATAAAAAAAGAATCATGTAGGAAACATTGAAGAAATTGTTGTTCATAACTGGAAAATTAAACATTAAGAATTAGAGGACTGTTTTCATTGTAAGAAAAAAAGGGTTTTTTTAAGTTTGTTCCAATATAAGCCTCTGAACTGGCATTTAGGGTCTACACCCTCCTCTCAGGCTAGTAGGAACTAATTGCACACAAATACAGCTAAACTGACAGCATGTTTTAACCTTCGCCTGCGTGTGTGTCTCCATCTCTGTGTCTCTCCTTGTTTTTCTTATGTTTAGAAACAATAAAAACACCAGTGTAGTTATTCCTAGTCCTATCAGCACTAAAACGGTTGAATACATCCTTTACAATTTCCACCTGTGTCATTTTTGTCCTTTATTTACTAGCTTCTTTAACTGGACTCTAAAGCTGCCTGCATCAAGCTTTCTAGCGAAGCCTCTGCACACCCAGGGCAGTGGTCCCGACCTCCATTTACTTCCCATTCTTTTTCCTTTCCTATCTCTGCCTGTTCCCTCCTCTCGACAGCTGCAGGATATTCTGCCCTGGCTGCTGTGCGCTCTCACCTTCTCTCTAATTCTGCTGCAAGTCACAGATGTTCATCATCTCCTCCCCCCCGGTGCAGAGGAGAGCATCCTGCTGGGATGAAGTTATGAGGTCTGCTCTCTTCCTGGTGGCCTGTGTGGCTCTGTGCCCTGTGTTAATGACTCAGGCAGGGTGGGGGGCACACATGGTTGATAACACACCTCTGAGCAGTGCTGGTGATAACACACCTCTGAGCCTCCTGTTTCGCTCTCCACCACCTCTGCCTCACCAAAGTCAGGAGGGGGTGGGCAAGAAGTTGGGAGGGAACCTTATTCCCAGAAAGCAGATGGATGTCTGCCTGCTGATGGCAAGTACTGAATCAATTCCTTGCTTCACTTGCACACACAGTTTTTGCTTTTTTTGATTAAAGTGTCACTGTCTCAACCCAATTCCTTTTGCCTTCCTTCATTTTTTTTTCCTTCCCATCTCCTGGGGCAGAGGACTGACCTAAAGGGTGGGAGTTTAGCTGTTGGCAAAGGGCAACTGACTGCATGGTCTGTTGTTTATCCAGCCTAGATTTGTGTCACTTATTGACACAAATTTATCTTCTGTTTCTATATAAGTTATTCCCAAGAGTCCCAGTCTTTTTTTTTTTTTTTCCTGTGTAGAAAAATTCTCAAGACTTTAGTCATGAGTTTTCCTCATGGATGTCTATCTGAACACAGCTAAGGTAATTCTCTGACTCCTCCCTTCCATTAAACCCTACTTGTTACCACCTTCCTTGAAAACTCTGAACACCTGCAATATCTGCCTGTCTTTCAGGTCCATAAAAACAACATTGACTTTGACTGCAGTGCTTCACGAATGAGCTATGCCAAAATCCTGATCCTTTTTGAAGAGAAATAAGATAAACCCCTTTTTGTCCATTATAACATTCATTTGACTTATTATTATGCTTCAGCTACCATCACATCCTTTCTCCAGAAAAACTCTGTCTCGATCCAGTTGTATCCATGCTCGCGCAAGGACCATTTTCCAAGAAAATTTAGTTTGCACTGTTTAAACATGTACAGTCTAATCTACACAAAATTCATAATTAGGCAGATTATCACAACTACAGCAGACATGCATTTAAGCCTTCATTGAGCAAAGTACATACAGTCAGAAAGGTATTTAAGCATATGTTTAGACAGACAGCAAGAGAGCAATTAATGAACTACTGAACCATACACAGCACAATGAGAGAATATTTTGTCTGTTATTTCTTCAACTGTCCTGAATGCACACTTTCATAAATAATGAATCAGACAGCTGTTAACTGATTTTCTGAAGAGATTGCGATATTTTAAAAAAAATGCCTTGCATCTCCTTCAAGGTTCATTTTTATAAGGGAGCACTAAGACCAAATCTAGACCCGGTAAGTTATGTGTTATGTGCAGTAAGATAGATCAAGGAGCATGTTCAGCATGAAGAGAACCTGAGAGTGCAGCAGATAACTCTGGCAGGGAAACTGATCTCTAGAGCTGATTGAACATTGTAAAACACAGTGTATGTATACTTATTTAATACTGAATTGCTGTCTGGTTCAACCATATGCCTCCTTGTTAAGTCTTATTCATGCACATTTTTGGAGGGTAGTTTTAATTCTCAAAAATTTTGAAGAAAGGTTGTCTAGTATATAAGATCTTCCATTCACGGGTGACCAAAAGCATCTGTGGCACAAAAAAACTCCTCTTTATTAAAAATATTAATATCTGTACAGTCAGCAACCATAATATAACAATGATTTAGAAGATGTAGGAAAGAGCCCACAATCTTTAAATAGCATTTGTAGAGAAGAACATATGTCACACGTCTAGGTTCCAGATAACAGATGATTTGAATGCCCACCTACTTATAGCCTGAAGATACTTCCAGACATATAGAAGTGCCAGAAAACAGCTTACTATGGAAAGAACTTATACCTTAAATTTGCCGTCCTTTTTGTACCAATGTAAATTCCTACATCAACAAAAATTAATAAAGTATGTCCTCAAAGAAGGCTAAAGAAAATGCTCAATTCATGTTGAATATATCACTATGACTCTTTAGTTATCTCCTGTCTTCAGTGCAATGCTCCGACCCCTTTATTAGTATCAACCACTTGCTCTTGTCTATTGTGAGTCCTTAATGGAGACACTACCCAAACCCTAATGGAAAAAGAGAGCTCATCTATAGTATGACACACATAGTCAACACCAGGTGTCTTTCCTGACAGTAATGAACTTCCACTGCTGTTAAGCACCATTCATGCACAGCAAGATGAAAGATCTTAGAACTTTTACAAATCAAAGGAATAGAAAAAGGAATGGAATGAAATGGAATGGACTACCTGTAAAAGTCATACTTAATTTTGTATATTAACTCTGTTTAATTTTTAACATTATCTCTGCTGCATATATATATATATATATATGCTTCTTTACTTTAGATATGTAAGCGGCTTATGATTTGAAAAAAAATCATTCAGAGTCAGCAGAAATTTCATCTGTGCCTTGAGAGAAGAATAGGCTCCTACTGTTTATAATTGATTCATTAACCATGTGCACAATACTGTGGGCAGATCTTTAATTGCATTAGGTTCTGATGAGAGTCTGTCTCATCATTTCTTATAGTGTTTACATTCTCTCCAACTTGCACAATTTGTGATGTGCTTATGTATGCATTATGCGCTTGTGGAAGGACATTTCAGGTTCAGAAGGACATTCTCTCCTGTCACATTAAACTAGAATACCAACAACTTTCACTTCCTATCTCTCACCTGCCTCCCTGTCAGGGTATTCACACTTCCAAGGTGGATGCCCAGGATGCCCAAATAATACATGGAGTGATCAAACCAAACCATACCAAACCAAACCAACGAACCCACCCACCACCCCCCGCCCAAAAAAAGAAAAAAAAAAGGATTTCTAAAAGCCAGGAAGTCACAGGGATAGTTCCCTAGCACAAAATACCAAGAAAAGTAACACTTCTTTGCCTCACTTTCTCAACCACTGAGACGCTTTCTGCCAGTTATTACTCATGGCCATGTCTTTACTGGAGTTAGACACCTGAGCTATACTTAGCCCATAAAAAGACAGCAATATTGCTGCTTCCTAAACTCTCAACTAGGTCAGAACATTAGCAGATATAAGCTTTTACACTTACTGAGAACTGTCAGTTCCATTGAAACTCTTCTACATTCTAGAAAATATTTAAATAACCGTTGAACCATGGAGAATGGGGAAATGGCTCTGTAGCCAATGAAGCAGCATACTTGGAAGGCTTTCAGTCTGCTCCCTGCATCAGTATCTAAGTATAACATAATCCCTGTGCTCTTTGCAAATTGTTTTTTTCACAGCTGAACTTTTATTAGAATTAAGCAACTTTCTTTTTCTCATTTACAACCCAAATGGACCATCCCAGGCCTTTTCCATTTATTTCTGGTAAGCACAAATCTCAACAGGATTGCTTGTGCTACTCAGCAGCTTTCCAGGATAATAAACACTGAACAAATTGTTTCTAAGACAAAACATAAACTTTTTTAGCTTTTTTTACAGAATAATTTTCCAAATGTTAAGACGACCACAATCCTATACGAATCATCTACTGCAGAACATCCAAAGGTCCATGCTAAGTCCCAAATCAGATATTGATCATTAAAGTACATCTGTTTTCTAAATTGTGTCACATGCAGCTACCATGGACCTGAAGGAGGAGTACACATAGATACAAGTCCACATTTTAATTTCAGAAACTGAGTTGAGCCAGCAGCTAGAAAGAAACCCTTGAAAAACTTTTACATGATTCTTCCTTATTATGAACACGCATTTTACCAAATAAATAGTTTTGTGTGACTAAAAATGAGAAAAGACAGCAATCTGGCCAAATGTTTTCACCTACTATATAAAGCCCAGAAAGAGTAACCAATAATGTATGGGAGAACGTTACCCCTGCGTGATCTTACACTGTTTTGGTGCCTGAGACAAGGAAATAACCTCTGCTTTCTGAAATCTAGTTAATCAATCTCCTAAATTCATTCAGGAATGCACTGTCTTGTACAAATACAGAATCAAAACACTTCACTAAAACTTGAGGCAGAGAGACATTTTTTTCTGGAAAACAATAAAAGTAAAATGGAATGAGCCATGTGTACAAGTGATTTGATGTTACAATGTTTTGATCTCAGTGGAAGTTTTGCCTAATTAAGATAAGGAGTATGTAAAATTGTATCTGTTTGTATCTGTTAATAGCCTATCTTATATTTTAATTTGGGGGATTTTGGGGGATATTCCTTGTCTCTGTTATTATCTTTTTCTTTCTCAAAACTTTTCATACATCTATAAAATCAAATACTTGTATTTGTCTTTTCACATATCCATCAACACCCGAAAGAAGCAGAAACTCTTGCTCATCCTCTGCAGACATATATAATAAATGGGGAAACGAGGAACTGTCCTGAAAATTCAATGCTTTCAAAACTTAATTTTGAAATTTGAATTTGAATTTTGAATCGAATTTGAAAGGAGTTTCTGAAGAAGCTCCTGATTGCTTGACTTCCATGAGATGTTTATGGGGACTGAAGACCAGTAATACAGACTGCTACACTCTGGGCTTCAGACCCAAGAGTGAGACCTCAAATGTTCTTCTCTGCAAAATATTCCGAAAGGGATCACTGTTGGCTAAGAAAAACCTGGAGACGCTCTCTACAAAAGACTGTGCCAACATGACTTGACAAATGTCTTGAGGTTTCAGACGCTAATAGTCTAAAAATATTGAAAAGAATTATTACTGAAGCAAGAAATTTTAATTGTTTGTGTTATTGACAGGTTTTTGTGACATCTGAGTCACTCGAGAGTATTGATTTTGCAGAAAAAATATCTGGTAACAGGAATATAAAGTATTATTCCTACTGAGGAAGTATAAAATAGCCCTGAGATGAAGAGCATTATGTTATTTCTTAACACGTGCACAGTTTCTGAAACATAAATTCCTGGTAGACTATATATGCAAAAAAAAAAAAAAATTAAAAATTAAACTGCTTCTCTGTTTTTGAAGAACAAATGTTCTGTGAGATAATATTAAAGCAGTCAGTTTTAAAGATCTTTAATTGTTTTGAATGTTCTAAAAAAAGAGATAACAACATATAAAAACACTGTGTATAATGTCTAGTCCACTTGCAGCAGTCAATCCCAAAAGATACCATTAAGACCAAAATTCAGACTTTAGGAAAAGATTAAAAATTGAAGGTTCATATAGTTGGTAATACAAATTTTAAAATGATGGTGGGGGGAGGGGTGAAAGTGTGAGAGATAATTTTCAAGGGAATATATAGAAGTAAGTGTTCTTCCCTAAAATCTGAGCTCCAGGTTTACATAGATTTTATACAGATAGACATTAAAACTATGAAAACCCTGACAAAATTGGAAATTAAACACTCTGGAAATTAAATGACATTTTGGCATGATGTACTATGCATAGATAATCTACAGCATAAAGACCATTTTAAGCATGTCTGAAAAAAGAATCAAGCTGAATCAGAGTTACCACCTCTCAAACACTAAGAAAGCCAAGTGGGATGAAATTATTTCTATTATTTTTTCTCCTACTTCTTATCATCTCTATTCACTATTACTAATTTGAGATGATCTAGAGGATAGCTTCATCTATTTTTACATTTGCAAGATTTACAAAGATTCATAAGAGAAAATTCCTATGAAGAAGCAGAAAAAACCAAAGTTTTTTTGCTAAACTGATCATATTTGTGAACAGCAAACAACTCACATTTAAACTTTGAAGTGTAAATATGTGCTCATAATTACTCTTTTAATAATTCATTAACATTCAGATCTGAAACATGAAACCCATTGATATATGATAAAAAGGGAGGGCAGGAGGGAGGAGACAGGCTGGAAAGTCTGGGAATTGTAGCTGGATGACTGCTTTCCACTGCGGGGAAGGTGAATACTAACGTGCAGCAAACTTTTTTCTCCTAGGACATTTAGTTAACAAGCCATTCCAACACCATTTTTGCAGAACAGGTACATTACCTGCTTTGTGGTTTTCTTGCAGTGAAGTTACCATCCATGACTTGGAACCCAATAGGCTGAAGCCCTTCACCATAATTGACAAATCTAGTATAAAAATAGGAATATTGTCCTACTCTCCTTCCCAAAATCATTCTTTGTTTCAAGGAAAACAAGCGTCATGATTAGAATTTTTTAGATGTTTTCTAAAATCACAAAAAATAAGGGAAATCCATACTAATGCTGCTCAATATATGTGTGTGTGGACTGGGTCTGTTTATCAGGATTTGTGAGCTCCATCCTGCACTTTTAGCCACTGTGAATACACAAAAACCCACCCACTGACCCAGTTAGATGGTTAGAGTCCACGTGAAGATCATCCATGACATTTTCAAGCTGTCTGAAGAAGAGGTGTTCAGTTCCTGAGACCATAAACTTCAGCTGAAAAATGATCAGATCCAATACCTCACACTGATCTACCAACATCACTCTTTCAGTTGCTTCATGACAGTCAAAAATATGTGTTTTCATGAAAACTGTGCTCTCTGTAGGCAAGCCTTTTAGGTCTGCCTTCAGTGTAAGAAGTACTTAATTTGCATATACTCATTTCAATTTGCGAGAGATAATCAGGTACTTATGACCCTGAAAAAGACAAATAAAAAGGACGCAAAAGCTCAGGAAGGATCACCTCCAGTTAGAGATTACATCTTTGAACAACTTAAAATGAATTGTAACTCTTTTTTAAATTATCCTGTCATCCCTCTGGTGTTAATACAGGTTTAGCTACTCAGGGTGTCTTTTTAATTAATGCTTTCAAATTTCCCTTTGATTTGAGGAGCAACACAAATATTTCCTCATTATTCACCGTTCTTTCCACTCCTAAGATGTCAGAAATTTTATTCTTGTCTTAAGTACCTTTGAAGACAGATCCTCTTCAATGTCAGAAATGAAGCAGCCTAGAAGAGTAAACAAGCATTGACAAACAAAGGAAATTTTCCTTTTTACTACCTATTTGGTAAGTGCTTACTGCAACTTCTGTGTGTTTCAGGTTTTTTGCCTTGCCGTGTGAGCATGACTCCTCCCGTTAAAAACAACAACATGTTCCCTTGGCTCACCCCTCCCGTGTCAGGTGTGGCTTGTGCCATCATTCAAACGCAAAAAGGAACAAACCCTGTGCCAGCTGGGGAAAGTGTGCTCACTGCTCTTGAGCAAAGACTGAGAACACCGTCTTGAAATTATAGAACAGAAAGCCATGAATTATTAGACAATTCCCTCTATCACTTTGACTTTATTTTAGATTAATAGAAAAGAGCTTCTTAACTCTTTCTAGAGTTCAAATCTTTCTGTAACTGATCATTTGCACACCAAAACTGATGCTATGTTTTCATCACAGATAGAGCAGGTCGTGACAGAATCACAGAAGTTCGTAGAAATTAACATTTTAACGAGTGCCTGAAAGGTTTTTTAGAAGCATTGAGCTAATTAATGAGGGCCATAATGTCTCAGGCTGTGTTTTCTCTGACCATGAGAAATTGTAACGTGATGTGGCAAGATTTATGAAAAGTGAATCTGCACATCATTCAAATACAAATATAAACCGATATGCCTACTTGTAGAATGATAAACTTGGCTTCCAGAAATGACCATGAAATTAAGGAGAGGTTTGAAAAGTAAATTCATTCTTTAACTGAAATTGAGTGTTCCCAAATACTTTTCTGTTATATTTGTGCAGCGTTACTTATTACTGCCCAATTTTGATTCAGCAGTAGATTGCATCTTGATGTGATGTTATCCTGTTCAACTCAAATCTTATCTAAGCAGTTTTATTTTTCTGTTTTATTGCAAAGAAGTTTTTGATTATGCCACATAAACTTGAGAAATTTGTTTTACATTAAATATTGGAGAAGAAAGAACCTCTTCAATTACGCTATTGCAGATGTCCTAGGTGGACATGTGTTGTCTTTTGGTTTGCTGCCCCTTCTGCCCTTTAGGTAACAATGCTTCATTTGGAAAAAAGCTTCTCTCCTTTTTATATGTGCCATTGCAGCAGGATGTGCCATCAAAACTAAGTGTGAGGCTCACTTTTGGGATTTACATCAAAACAGCCTATATCAGGCTCACTCTAGGGATTCATTTCTATTTATCAAAGTATTTGTTATTTCAATATACAGTTTAGCATTTTAAGCACCAGTCAGTTTCTTACATATTCATAATAAAACAAAGACGGCTCAAAAATGCTAGCAGCACCAAGGGCATAATTTAATTTTCCTATAAGCTGAAAGTTTTTGGGTTGCAAAATTTTGTGGTGAAGACAGAGTAGGAGGAGAGCTGAGAGAGGTGAGCAAAGTGTGAGGGGAGAGGGGGAGGACATGGGGAAAGCATATGGGAAAGGCTTTTCTCTCTTTTAGCATCTCTTGTCTCCTCCTATCACCACAGTTCCTGACAAAAGTAAAACCTGCTGTTGTTACTGTTGGGGGAAGAACAGTGGGCTAGATAGACCTTCAGTCCCACCTAATAGAGCATTTATCAGGTTCTCGCTTTTTTCTCACTAGAAACCTAAAAAAGGGAAAATTTTCTGGTAAACACAGTAAAACACTGAGAAATGTATACACTTAAACACACATGTATTACTTAGACAAGGGTCATGCTCAAAGACAGAGAGCAAACCACAATGAAAATAGTTAAATTATCAATCAAAGCCAATGATTTATTCAAATGCCAGCCTATTGCCACTACCAGATTTTAACCACATGATCCATGTTCCCATGACTGTCTGTAGTCATCTCTGATCTGCAACACAGGACTATAGTGCCTGAGAAAACAGACTAAGTAAAATCAGAAGGAAGTCAATAGCAAACCCTAAACTGGAATTAGCACAATTCAGGACATCAGTCCCTAAAAGAATGTTCTCTAACAAGCAGTTACATAACAAGTAGATTTTATTTGAACCTTCTCCAGTTTTCGTTATTATTCCCAGCTAGAGCACAAGAATTGGATAAAGTATACCAATAGTAGTTATGGCAGCAAAATACACAAATATAAAGTATGAATTAGTCCTCCCAAGTATAGTTTTGAAGGAAGGCCTGTGAGTCTCAGCTTCAGGCCCCCTGCCTAGAAAACACTGCTCACATTCCTGTTCTTTACAAACCCCTTTCTATTTGAGAACAATAAAATATTTTATTTAGATATGCCAACTAATAAAGAATCCAGATGGTATTGTGCCAGGGACATGTCTTTCTTATTTCTGCTTCACAAACTTCTGTGTCATTTCCAAACTTTGTCACCTATGATTTGGTGTGCCTCTTCCAAGCCATGGATATTAAATAGCACATAGGCAATGAGCAATTAATTTGTTCTCTCTCTAAAAATACAGCAACTCAGTTTGTCGTGTATTTTTCAGACCTATTACCTTGCTCTTTAATCTGTGCTACATCGGTTTTGTGTTATTTTTCTCTCTAAATTAAAAAGTAATATTATACTATACTAGTACTACTGTGAAAATTCTTTACTCTTAAAAAGTTTCTCAAAGACCTGTCATTGAGGGGGGATTTTTTTCCTTCCTTTTATCCATTTTCTATGAAGTAGTTCTATTACATTAAATGCTGTAATTTTCCTTTTTTCTTGGTTAGTTATCCATTTCCTTCCACCTCCACTCTTAACCAATATATAGTTTAAAAAATACAAGTGTTTTCAACTTTTTTCTTTTATGTAATAAAATGGTTTTAATGTGACTCCCAGAAACCGTTCGAATTTTTCCTTCTGTTATTTTTTCTCTATAATATTTAGATCACAGTTCTTTTCCATAATGAAATCATACCTAATGAGAAGTTTTTCCTACACCTTGGACGGCCTCTTTTGACTGATGAATATGAAATCTACAATTTTTAGAAATTCTAGCGATATTTAATTATTCTAGAAAGCCTCTCAGATTAAAGTCCCCTATGATAATGAAGGTGTGTCATTTTCTTTATTTTTTTTTCCTAAAATAACAAATATGTCTTTAGGGAGCTGCTCATCATCTTTCAGCCTCACACAGAAAGAAAAACCTCTTGCATAAAATGTCTCCTGATTCTTTTAATCCACAGCCCATCTTCATTAACCGCAGGTTTCTCATATATGTGCTCACAGATTAGTAATTTCTCAGGCTTTCGATTACAGTCACCCCAAGAATTCCACCAATGAATGATGGTTTCAGTTCATATAATCTCCGTGTCAAAACTTGGAACTAAATCTTTCACCTTTCCCTTTTGCATTGTGTTTCAATGTCTTCTGTCTCCACAAAGCACTTCAATATGAAACCACAGCTGGTAAAAAGAAGGCCCTGGGCAGTAACAGTGTGCCACTCTTTTTTAATGCAGTTTAAGCAATGTTTTGCAGTCTGCCCATGTGGTAATGGACTTCTCACGGGGCTTGCCCAGTACACTAAGCCCAGACTCTCCTTTCTTTCTGAACCCGTGTGTCATTTCATGATTGCCAGTTATATCGTTATATCAATCGTGTTTGGTTCCTGTTGGCTTTTTTTTTTTTTTTTTTTTTTTTTTTTGGATTTCTTCAC
>VXAX01006618.1:461047-517435 GCA_013399835.1 Leptocoma aspasia
GCTAGGATGCCTACACAGTGCAATACTAAAAGCTCAAAAAGCATCAGAAACCGTGCTAATGGGATGTGAGTAGACTCTTAAAACCCTATTTTCTTCAGTGCATTTTCTCCAAAAGTACCTTTCCTCGCTTTCATATTTGTTCTGAAGCTTAAAGTTTAACCTTTTCACACCATGGCCTATACATTCATTTCCACTGCCCAAATCAGCCTATTTGCAGCCTATTTTTACCTTTCTGAACCGATCCAACCAAAAAGACACTTGCTTAGCAGTTGCACTCTATCCTGTAAAGTCTGTGCAATCAGAGTGACAGTTTTCAACCAAAGCAGAAGAGAATTCAGTCAGCCACTTATACCATCCTGAGCATGGATATTCATTTAATAAACTGTTCATTATGACAGTAAGGGGGAACAATGATCATTCTGATGTACCCTGCCAAGCTGTCTTAAGAACTTAATCATAAAGCCTCAAATAAAGCATGTCCTTTTCTTTTTATCCATCCATTTATATTTGGTGTAATAATTATTAATGTACTTCTACAACAATTAGGTCAGATACAAATTTGCCACCCCTATTAAATTTATAACTAAAAATTTTCCATAGGATGATGATGGAAACTGCTGATTGCCTAGTTGCTCCATGCTGAATTCAATCACCTCTTTTACCTCAGCAATATTACGCGGGATTTGTTCATGCTTAAGGCATGGAGATGATGCAGTATCACCATTTAAAATATCAAATATCTTTGGTAATAATATAGTTCTAACATTCTGTCCTCTGTAGCTGCGGGGATACTTGAAAATGATGACTTAACGTCATGACCTACTGGGAAAAGTGGGATCTAGATTATAAATTCAGCAACTTTTCTTTTCTTTTTTACCAGAATTTTTCAATCAATGTCTGCTCTTAATAAAAAATGTTGCCTCTTAAAAATTCTTTACCAAATTAAGGAAACAGTTTGTAGAGAGAAAAGTAAAAAAGCCTCCAAAACTGCGGAGAAAGAAAATTTACTGAATAGATATTATGGTATAGAAAATATGTCCATTGGAGCCTGACATTGCAATAATACAGATCAGTATAGAAAATGGTCCTCAGGATCATGGAGTGCTTCTAACCATCATTGTCAGAGAAGATATGTACATCTCCTGATGCCTGCAGAAAGAAACTTGGATCTGCAATAGCCCAGAGGAAATGAATCGTAAAACACAGAATATAACTCCCTGCTCTTCTTAGTGACAAGCATAGCACCAAACTTTAATGAGTCAGGCCTTGATCCAACAAGATCCTTTCAAATTTGGATTAAACACACCCAATGTTTAACTGGTATTATCTCTGACAACATTTTTTTAATGTTGGAGGACATGATTGTGTAAACTTAATTGGATTTCTGTGGCTAAAAAGAAATTTCATATAATAGCGAAAATTATTTACTTTTCATATCATTCTGTCAAATGCTCATATTTAGAGCTGAGAAAAGGTGAACTAGAACAAGCCCTCCAATCAGTAAGTGGCAATCAGGTTATGTGACGCGTTGTCAGAGATAACACAGTTCTTCATAATATAAAAATAGACAATTGTCTGTCTTCACCAGGCTAACCCAAAATTCCTACTATCCCATTCCTAATGGACTTCTACTTCTTCTGCCAAGGGAATTTTAAGCACCCTGGAGAGAAAGTCAGAGAGGCTTATTCTAAGTACCCATCATCAATACAAAACCACACTGTCTGCACACTATCTTCTCTTCTCTCAAAACCACAAATGAATAGCCACCAAATTCCCAATCCTTCTAGACAGCTAGATTGCAGTAACTGAAGTTCACATCCAATCAATGCAAATGTTATTAGGTTGTGTGTTCCATTTTGCCTGTTCTAGCTGACTGGATTGTTGAGTTAGTGCACAGAAAAGCAATGTACTCAGGTTTGCTTTCAAGGACTATGGATTACCAAGTGACAGAGTCATTAAAACAATTCCTAAGGAAAAAAAAAATACAATTGACACTAACATTAATCTTGGAAAAAACCTCCATCAAATTAAGTTGGCCAGAGGCACTGACTACAAGTATTTTTAAAAATCATTATGAATAGTTCTTGGACTATTTAAAAATCAGCCAGATAGGAAAAAATGCAAGGAACAAAAATATATATATATATATATATATGCAAAAGAACACACACTGTATTTGGCAGAAGGTAAATCTACTATGAAGTACTAACGCTATCAGTGGGGGCTGAACATAAAGGGAAGGGAAAGAGCAGCAATTTCAACTCTTCTGCAGAGAGGAACAAAAGACATTTTATAGGACAAGGTTACAGGATTGGAAAGAAGCCCCGGTTGTACCATGTGTAAAGGAAGGAAATACAGGACAGGTTTGTATCAGACAGTCCGTGATCCAGGGTTATCTTTACACCAGAGTCCAGCAATGTGTGCAAATGCAGGTTCAGTGAGCCGTTTCAGATTCCAAATCTACCAGTTGCCCATCAGTTTTGTTTGATCCTATGAAATTCCATACAGTTTCTGTTGGGGTCTTTTCTTTCTGGTGGTTGTTGTTGAACCCCACACACAGCTGGGAACCTCCCCCCTGGGCCCTTGAAGGAGGTTCCCTCCCGTGAGTTCTTTGCCAGAGATGAAAGACATGCAGGACTCACTGTTTCTTGGTCTTCAGGTTGTTTNTCCCTACTGAGCTTTCTGATAAGATTACCATAGTCCCTTATTTAAGACCATCACTACTAATAGTTTGCGCAGTGTCCAAAAAATAGAGAGACAATCGTTATATCAACCCCTATGGGATCCTGACAGTACAACCATCATAACAAAATAGAGAGAACTGCTATTTAAAATTAAAATTAAACTTGTGGGCAACTGGTGAAAAGGTACCATTTTTAAATGGTACCTTTCTCCTCTAGTAACTTAATATCCAAGATCACACTGGGGATAATCCAAGATTTGAAGACAATTTTCTTTTGAATAAAAGTATAAGAACTAAATATAGCATATGACCAGATAGTAAAAATGTCTCTGGAAACAAATTATCCACCAACAATCCAATTACTTGTTGCTTGCAGAACTTCAATCTGTTAATTATCTCCATTCATTCTCAGTAACTTCTTCATTACTGAGATTCATTACAGGTCCATTCAGGTCTCTGAAATTATTTAACACCTTTTGTGTCCAAAAAAAGTACAGCATCATCAAGCTTTCAAACCTCAAAGGTAGGGTTTTGTCCTTGGAGATATATATATATATATATATAAATGTATTTCCTATTGCAGTCAAATAAGTTGGAACACAGCAACTGTTCCAACAGGGTTTTACTACTTTTTCACAACTGAAAAGATTCTTCATGCTTTTTTATGATTTCTGATATCATCTGGAGATTAGAGACAGTTTGATCCCTGTCAAGATCAAATAAATAGATAAATAGCTGAAAAAAAACCCAAATCTAATATACACATACAATCATTTTTTTATTTCATTACATTGGCCCCTCAATATGGCTCAGTGCATATCCAGGACAGTTAAGTTTTCACATAAGATTCTTTTTTGAGAATGTATATCCATGTAACTATGTAAAGGTTCAGATTTGAGTGGAGGCATTCTAACAGACACTCAGTATGAAAACTGCACTCAAAAGACTACAATCACCATTAGAATATAAACTCAATGTAAAATTTAGTCATTGAATGTCCAGAGGAGCAGCAGGATCTTTATTGCAACACAACAATTAGGAGCAACAATTGGGCATAAAATAAAAAAAATCCATTCCTACAAAATAGCAAACTGAGCAGCTTTTTAGGAAACATTAAGGTTTGGGAGATGCCCAGATCTATCCTGTCAAAAACACTGAGAAAACACAACTGAAACTAGAGGTAGATGCTATTTACTTGGGATTCACAAGAACTGAAACAAATTTAATAATTTTGACTTTGACGAGAGGAGTGAAAACAAATGACCTTCATTACTTTAATATTTGACACAGCCATCAGAGATGAGGAAAGTCAGAGCATTTATTTAGTAAAATAGCAAGCCAATGGTCGATGGGAAGCTGAATATGAGTCAGCAGTGCCCTGGCAGCCAGGCGTGCCAGCTGTGTCCCAGGGGACACCAGGCACAGCACTGCCAGCCAGGCAGGGGAAGGGAAGGGATTGTCCTGCTCTATTTGTTCAGGAGAAGAAGGCACTGAGAGCAGCCTGCAGCTTCCTCACCAGTGAAGTGACCAGTGACAGGACCCAAGGGAATGGCCTGAACTTGTGTTAGAGCAGGTTTAGGTTCAATATTAGACAAAGGTTTTCACCCAGAGAGTTTTTGGGCTCTGGAACAGGCTCCCCAGGGAAGTGGTCACAGCACCAAACCTGACAGAGCTCAGGAAGTGTTTGGACAAGGCTCTCAGGCACAGGGTGGGATTCTTGGGGTGTCCTGTGCAGGGCCAGGCGTCGGACTTTGATGATCCCTCTGGGTCCTTCCAACTCAGAATGTTCTATGATTATATTATTTATGTNAGGGAAGTGGTCACAGCACCAAACCTGACAGAGCTCAGGAAGTGTTTGGACAAGGCTCTCAGGCACAGGGTGGGATTCTTGGGGTGTCCTGTGCAGGGCCAGGAGTCGGACTTTGATGATCCCTCTGGGTCCTTCCAACTCAGAATGTTCTATGATTATATTATTTATGTGTATATTATATATCATCTTATTATCAAAACATGTATTAATTCCTTCCCTGTGCTTCTGAAGCAACATAGACTTCAAGGTGGCTGTAGATTTTAAGTACTCTGAATTATGTGTGAAAACATGTCACCCATGTTTGCATATTAACTCAAAATGGTTCATCTTAAACAGTTAAGCACTGAAAAGAACCCACCATCACCTAGTTGTTGGTGTGGTTTTCTGAGAAGTCTAAGGTATAATCAAATTTGTCTCAGTACAAAACTCTGAAATCCATTTGTTGACATCAGAGAATTATTCTAACTGTGGGGATGGAAGTTACATGGAAAGGTTTCCTCAACCATGAAAATGTCTCTGTACATTTTAATAACTAATCTCTTCATATACTCTATCATCTACACATCTGGAATTGTGTAGGCAATATAACCTACTCTGGAGTAGGATACTAACAACAATAGTGATACTGTTATTTTCTAACAAATAACTTAGAAAACAATAATGTAGGCAAAACAAGCTTCTCCAGTACTATAATCCTCTTATATCCTAGCTTTTAAAAGCACTAGCCCTGTTATTTTAAATATGTAGAGATTTTTTTTTTCTTAGCTAACTTATTTCACCTATTTTAGGCCGTACTTGAAATAAAGAAACCTGAATTGCCATACTCTGTATCTTACTAACACCTATCACAGTGTGTTACAGGTTAAATGAAGCCAAAATAACTAGGACAAGTTTTGCTTTTAGAAATACACCACGGAAAAGGGAAATTTCTCTTTTTTACCGATTTGTCTGCTTTATCTTAACTGACAGCAGGTAAGTGGCTCTGCAATGCCCTCTGTGTATTTCAGTGTGAACTTTCACTTACAGCCCTGTTCACAATCCTTGTTTTAATAGATTGCCTTGATTTAATAGATTTAAGAGTTTAATAGATGGGAAAACTCACAAAAACTTTTATTACGTTTCAGGAGCTCAGAAGAGAAACATTTCCGTGGGAATTTTAACTTCATTAACAAAAAGACATTTTAGAAGGTTTCCAGCTATGCATTCAGTACTACATTGGCTGATTTTTCCAAGATCACAATAGAAGGTTTTAGAATTAGTACCTTAGATTTCTCAAACATTCATTATGCTAGAGAAATATTATTTTGTCCCTATTCTCACGTGAATTTAACTGTTAAAGAAAGTATTTGAGTATCTGTCTAGAAATCAAAGCTTTTTTTTTTTTTCCCAATATGCAAAAAGAATGATATAAGTAACAGCAGTTGAAGCATATCTTCCTTAATACTCCTCATCAATATTACTGTCGTCTAAAAGTGGACATTTTTGACTTCCCCCACTTCCAGAACAAGAAGATTTGTGCAGACATCATGGAACCAGAATTTGGCCACTGAATCTTTAAAATCAATGAATGTGAAACACAAAACCCCCAGTACGAGTAGCAGACCACAAATTATATTAATAGATTTAAGACTCATGAAAAAGAAGCCAAATTATAATTACTCAATACATAAGCTAAAAGAACAGCAGATCCCTTATTCCCTAGATAGTCTTCTGCCTATAAATGAAAGACATTTGGTCAGCAAGCTTTGGAACACAGTGAAAAACCTCCCATGACTCTCATAGCTGTTTTTATATTTTAGAATAATTACCCTCCCTTAGCATGCAAAGCTACTGATTATCTCGGACACTGATTTCTACAAGAACCTGAGAAAACATCCAACCCAATATGGATTTGGTCTTTCCTGGAACACATAAAAAGCTGGAGAGTTAAAAAATAATTTAAGTGCACCAGAGATACATTCATGCTGCACTGACAGCCACAAAGACGCCTTTCCAGGACTCTCTTGTTACAGTAAGTTAGGAGGCAGAGCTTACATTTTTCACTTACACTGTGGTTTTGACAGATATGATAATGGATCCTATTCCAGTGTTTATGAAAAACCTGCAACATGCCAAGGATGTCTTACAGCTTTGGTTGCATAACAGGCAGCTATGAGCTGTTAGTGTGAGCTGTACAGAGCACCTTCGTGGAGTTAGATAGCCTACTTTAAAAATTAAAGTATTTATAGGCAAGAAATACTTCTTTAAGATTGAGGAACTGCTAATACCAATATGGAAAAATGTTTACTGGAGCAAATGCATTATATTGATATGAGAACAAGCTTCTAAACTTAGCTCCTTGAAAAGGATGTAATTTCCAATAGCTGATCAAATCAAATCTATTTCGAGATATATTAGTCAGCCTTCTTGGAAGTCTATAATTACTGAATCATTAGTTGGGTTGTCATATGCAAAATCTGATGCTAAATAGTTTATATTTCTTACATTTTTTTTTCTAAGTCACATTAAGGAACACAAAATGAAATAAAGCAGTGTATGTGAATTAAAAGCCTCACTAAAGTTTCAGCTCATTATTTTCAGTGCCAAGAGACAGAAACAAGACAGTGTCATTTCCAAATGGACATGTGTTTATCTATTTAGGAGGAAGGACATGAATTCACAGGGTGGCAGTGTCAGCCAATAAAACATAGGGAGAAAACCCTATTAATCGTCTTCCAATTCTACCACAGCTCCAAATTCTTTAAGCCACTTACTTCAACTTGCACAACTGATAGCTGCAGAACAGAGATTTGATGTTAAAGTCACTGCAGGTTAAAGGGTGGTAATTAGTCTGAGGGGAACATAAAAAAAAGAGGGCAATGCAAGGTGTGTAAGGACAGTTATTTTCAAAAAAGGGCCAATGTGAATTTGTTTAAACTGTATAACCTCAGAGAATGTCAGTCTGAACTTTATTCATTTGTGTCATTGCCTTTGATAAATCCAGTGAGGAAGCCTGACAGCCTCGTGCCAAGTTACTGGACTGAAGCTGTCCACCGAGGACAGCATAAATGAAAAGAGAAAGCAAAGTAAAAAAATCCAAATAACGAATGAAGAATTTCTCAACTGTATGTTAAAAAGCATCTCTGGGAATCAATAAAAAGTTGAATGTCCAGTGTTATCCCTGCCAGAGCATGTAATTGTCTTTGTCAATTTATTGTTAACAGAACAGCACCAAAGGCATGCACATATCTACTAGTAAATATTACAAAAGATTCAAAGACTATGCTATTAAATTATAACTTCTAAACTTATGGGGAAATGGTACTGCCTGGGCATTTTATAACCTTCTAGGTCCTTATCAGTGAAAAGAATTCATATGCATGTCCTTAACCTCGCGTGTATCAGCAGCCTCTGGCTGAGCTCAGTTTCAAAGGTCCATTGTCATTCAAGTTACACATTTGGGCACGCAGAAAAAGGCTCCAGGCTCACAAGTCCCATGGCTCACACCTGAATCTAGAATGGTCACATCTACTTATCCGTTAGCAAATGCTCTCCCCTGATTACTCCCAAGGAATGTTTGACCTTGCCGGCATAGATCAGACCCCACTCACGGAACGTGCTAAGAGCTGTTCCCAGTTGTCACTTTGCATAGCAGAAACATCAGTTTGGGGACAAGAAGACAGCTTAAGAATGTCGACAACTAAAGCCATGCTAGTCCACTCAGAGCCAGCAAACACTTTCTGGGCTAAGTTTGAGAAGCATCTTCAAACCTGGGACCTAGTGATTAAGATTGTCTCCTAGGAGACACATTTTAGCTCCATTAGGCTAACTGAATTTTCACCTTTTTGTTTAACAATTGGTACAATTACTGTTATAAGAAGAAAGGCAAGAGAACATCATCCCCAACTACAGCTGGAAAGATTATCTTGTACGTAGGTATAAATGTTTGCTAACTGTACACCAGAAGCAGAGTAGCATTTTCTTGCAAATTCCTAAGCTCTGGAGCACAAGGAAAAGGGGTGGTTGGCTAGGATCATAAGGTTATAAGCATCTTGCTTAAAGCTGGGGTTTAGTGCTAGTTTATACACAGGCACTTAAATTCTTCATGCACTGTGCTGCCTTCCTCTTCCAAAAAAATCCCTAAGAGAGAGTAGGCCTTAGTATTTTTCTACTGAGAGTCTACTCCAAAGTATTGCAAATGCATTGAATCTCCACTAAATACTGGGTTTGCTTTGAATTTGATTGTGTAGGAATTCACTTATTCAAATTCACTCACCTTGCAGCCAGTATAATTCTTCTATTTTAAAAAAATCTATAGATTTAACAGGGAAATATTGAATAACATACTTTGAGGTTTTCATTAATATTAGTTTAATCGGGGAGAATGGCAGAAATGTATTCATTTTAGATTTATAAAAGGCACACACTGGACACAATGATGTAATCTATTTAACTGAAAATCAAACAGAATAAAGATCATTCTAAGACTTCTTCTCATTATTTTACTTCTGGGGCTAGAATAAAATGGAAATGATATATAAGATTTACAACATACATTGAATGTAAGGATTAACACACTCAGTCTTCCTTACACCAACTAGAAAAGCTGATTCCAGTGTTAGTGACTCTAAAGCAGGACACTTACCAATTTTGCATACTTTCTTGGGATTAACTCATAGATTCATTTTGTTATCATTCAGGAAAGAAGCAAATAAATTAGGCTTCAGAGAAATTGGGCTGGCATAAGCAAAACGTGTGCGAGAGCCAGAACATACCTTGTTTTTCCACTTGTAATTCAAGACTACGAGCCCTCAAACTTTGCAGTCTATGGAATATCTTTCTGCATTATCTGTATCTCTGCACTACCTGTCTCTAGAGATGCTTATAAATGTGATATATGAGCTCATAAGGTGGCTGCTTCAGATCCTGTGCAGTTTAGGATCAGTGTAAATGTTGTATAAAGCAGACAGCAAGAATTTGGCAGTCACCCGCATGTGAATAATTTTTAAAATGAGGGTCAGAGGTGTAAAGTAAAAAAAAAAGTTATTAGATCATAGTTTCCAACTTAGTGAGTTCTCTGTCCCTGTAACCTTCAGTCCTCAGATTGCTGAGCTGCATGAAGAACACTGCTCCTTAACAGCAAAATAAAATCTTTTAATTCAAATACAATATATGCAGGATATTTCAGCGTAACTAAATTTAACACAACAGGGCATGTTGGTAAACACAGAGCACCAGCTGTCAGCACCCAGAGCTGACATGGTTATTCTTTTTTCAGTTAATTATCTAGGTTGGTTCATTGCTGTATTGCAGCCTAATTAGAGTAGAAGTTATATGATCCCTTTCACTGATCCTCTGGCTCTGTGGGTCAAATCTTTGTTTCAGAAGCAAAAGTCTCTCATCTGTATAAATTTTGAGCTCTAGTTTACAGAGACAAGAACTGGGACTAATTTTCTCATTCTTGTTCATAATTGTAGTGACTGACTGTTTTGGGTTTTACACTCTTTAAGATCATCACTTGATTGAAGGCCAACAAAGTTATATGCGGCAGAAGTGAAAATTTACACCTTAGACTTCCTTCTAGAGAACCAAATGCTCGGAAGTACTTAGGTCCCAGGAAAGGAGTTATTTTGTAATTGCTTTTGTGAATGTAGGATCTATGTAGCTCTTGACACAGCAATCACAGAGGGGACAGCCTCAAACATTTTGTTGAGTTTGTTCACAACTGGAATAGTATGTAACAGGCTCTGGAAATTTGACAGGGGTTGGAAAGTTTTGACTCAATAGGATTAAATAAGGTTTTGTGTTATCAAAAGCCAACCCAACCCACACACACCATTTTTCTCTTCCTACTGAGAAGCAAGGGAAATTTCATGAGACTCTACTAATGAAGCAAGATAATTGTGAATATTATTTTGGAATAAAAAACAAGTTCTCATAAACACCAAGCATGAAAAGTATATTTCATATATTCTGTATGGAGAATCCCATCATACATGTTGGTCATGTGGAACTGTTAAACCGAAAGACACAGATTTCTCTTAGATGCCTTGGGCTTTAAGTAATCACTTTCTACCTTCAGATTTCTGTCATTTTTTATGGATTTCAAAACAGTACTGACTGTGTTATTTAGTCTGGAAAGTGCTGGGAAGAAAAATAAATGTGAATATACTGTGAAACCACCTTTAAGAAAAGTATTTACAAGGCGCTTTCTAAAAGTATTATGAAAATTTTGAATGCTTAACAGAAAGGTCATCTCTTGCATCTAGTTTTGCACATGCAAAGAAATGCCACTGAGGCACCTTGGAAACTTGTGTTTGTCCTTAATGAACAAGGCTTTACTGCAGACACTTGTACTGAGCTTCTCTCTGATGTGCCACTGCACCACACATCAAGTAGTTATCTCTTCAATTTATAATATAAAAGTCCATTTATAGCACAGAATAATGGGCATATTTCATTTCCAATTAAGATTACTCATCTGTTCACGCCCACTAAGATTTCTACTGTGCTTTTAATTTATCATTGCTTACTTTAATGCACCCAGTTTAATCACACTAGCATCAGGAATCAGATCATTATAACCAGAGCTCTACTGAACTAATTTAATCTTGGGGGTGAAAAAAGAGAGTGTGAGAGAACATTTTAGATTCAAAGTACTTGGGCTTTTCTTTTTGTAACATTACTTACCATCTCACTTCATATTTCAAAATTGCTTCAAATGATGGGGCTGGCATGCCAGTTTGACTATGCTGACTCCAAAAAAGTGTCAGCTCTCCATCCAGAATCCTACAAAAGAAGGCAGATAGAGAGAGTCGATTTGACATAGTCAGCAGAGCTCATAATCAACAACAACAACAAAAAGAATGTAAAGACAGGAATAAAGTTCATTAAAATTCCTTGCAATGTTCATATTTTCTTTCGCACTTTTGCGTATTTCAAAAGCACCACAGAGTTATTTCAATGTCTGTGCATTTCTGTGCAAGAGAGATCCAGATCCCAGCAACGTGGGAGATTGGGACTGAGGGACAAAGCCACCTCAGGAGTATGGGAGAGTTACTTTAGAAACCTGCTCAGGCTGAGATCAAAACGATTTATTGAAATAGTAGAGAGCTACAGATAAGAGTTACAACTGTTTGTGATACACAGGAGAGGTGAAGGAGCACGAGTCCCGACCTTGCGAATACAGGAAGGGTTTAGGGCAGCACTGAATCACAGTAACAGCTGAAGGATCCCCTCTCACAATTCCCTGCTACAAAGGCATTTCCAGGACTTTAGTGTCGTGGTTGAAAGATATGATTTTAGAAGTAAACACAATTTAGGGTTAAAATTTTGCTGCTTGCTCATTTAACTCTGAATTTTTCATTCAAGGAAACAGAGGACTCAGGCTTTTTTTCTTGGTAAGAGTTGTTTTGCACCACGTGTTGGAGATTTATTCAGTATAGCAGTTACTCAGCAAGAACTTCAATTAGTAGAGAAGAAAGAAAGGTTATTTTCCAAGGTGAATGTTTTAGGCCGTGAATACCCCCTGGCTTAGGAGATGCACTGTTTATTGCAATGAAACACGTCTTAACTGCCTACAGTATTTCAGGTAAGTCTCCAGCAAGGAGCACAGAGCTAGGAAATGTTACTATAATGACACTTGACTCTGTATCCACTTTGAATGGCAGTCAGCATAAACAAACACAGCCTTCAGGATCTAACCTGTGTAAAAATAACCGCTGAAGAGCTGAAAAATTGTAAACTGGGATGGGATGATATGCTGATCTCCATCAGTAGTGAAACTGTGAAACCTTAATACCAGTGCCAGCTTCATTTATATGCATCTCTGCCAAAAAGTCCTAAGAAAGAAAGAAAGAATGTGAAGGAGTCACATGCATCAGCAACATGTCTCAAAGGCACAGAAATAAAATTTCAGAAAGTGTTTCAAGTCAACAACAAAATGCAGTGTTTGAAGAGGAGTTGAATACAAAAAAACCCCAAACAACTAAGGTATGCCACAAAATGTAGAAATGTCTACTCTTAAATACTTTGAAAGCCCAGAGATTAAGCAATGTGCACAACACTGCAGCTCATGTCAGGAAATAAGGAACAAGTACACATAAGCAATTTTTATTAGGATAAATTTTATTTTCCTCACAAGCTTTGTGGCACCGGTTGCTTGCTGTATATCAGCTTGTTGCTTTTATGGGCAATGAAGCTTTTCCTGTCAAACCCAGTCAGCTTTCATTACTTATGGTAATGAACAACACAGTTTTATCATTTGTCTCTTCTTAATTTCAAATGCTACTATAGGAAGTGACATACTTCTTTCTGTAAAGCACCTGTAATTTTCATGCCAGTTTGAAATGCTTTTTCTTGTTGATCTGAAGTAGATGAAACTAGCCTCAATTTTTTTCTTGCAGGTGCTTTACAAACAGCATTCTCTTTATGGGTTAAATACTGTAGGAATATGGACATGTATTTGTCACTCCTACAAATAGTTATCACTAGCAATATACAAAGTATCCCCATAAATCCTCAGATTGTTTCTGTACAGATTTTGGAAGATTTCAAGGAACCACACACCAGATATACAAGTGAATGTATTTTCAATTTTTTTCTAAAAATATGTCTACCTTCTTAGCAAATGCCTGTTAGGAGAGATTTTTTTTCCTTTCCTACAAGGAAGGTAGAGCCATCATGGTCTTTTCTATGTTAAATACATTGCAAGGATTGAATGATACCTTCCTGCACTCTAAACCCATCTTACTCTAACAAAAGAGTTGACAACTGAAGTTTCCAGAGGTATTGTGGAACGGAAAATCCTATCCAAATACCACAGGAAAGGACTTTGGAAGACAGAGAAAAGAATTAGAAAATAAGAAGAATTTAAATAATTAAATTCAAGACAAGTCAGCATTCTGCAATAAACTGATCCTTCTACATTAATTCTTCTTAAGGTTGGAACACACTGGTAAGCACAAGGGAGATGTGGGTACCAGGTGGGGGGTCAGTTCAGTGCTGAATAGTGCTATGAATAAAGAGAATTGATTCTGCAGAATTGTCAATCTGGCCTTTTCACAGAACATGAAATTAATTAAATAACAAGACCAAAGCATTTCTCTGCCTCAATTACTCCGTTTTTCCCTGAAAGTGATAGAATATAATTATGCTCACATATGTAAGAAGCTCCTGTAAAAAGCAAAATCTATTAATCAGTTAATCAGGCCACACTTCAATAGAACCTTTAATGCTGTGCATCCGGGGGTGCTTCACCAAAAGGAAAATTAGCAACTCAATTAATTATGAACTATTTTAATAAATTACTTGTAAGCCTGGATTTAAAGGAGATATACTTATGCCAAGGCATCAAATTGTCATTAGTATGGGAACCCCAAAGCATCATGAGCTGCAGCTGGAAAATTCATAAACAGAGGAGGCTAAGGAGTGGTTTAATCTGAATCTAGAAAAAATCTGAAAGCTACTGAATTTTGAAGATGCCAATAGAAATCAAACCCCAAAAGTCAAAGAGGAGGAAGAATGTATAACACATTAACCATGCAAACTTCCTAGTGATTACCAGCATGCCAGACACTTTCAAAGTTCCAAAATTTATTATAAAAGAAAAAAAAAAAAAAGGGTTTAATGGCTGTGAAAAAGAAAAGTTTACTACAGGATTGAAGCTAAGTAGGTCACTTCATATATGCTCTAGTATGAACACAGACTGAAGCCAAGTACATAATGAACATCAAAAAGCCCCTGCATCTTCCTTCCCAGCTGTGTAATACCTGTGCCGTGCTGCCATACCCAAAATGTGAAGCTGTTGCCATACCACATTCCTGGGCAGGACTAATGCAGAAATTTGAATGGTGCCTACAGATTTAATAACAATTTGTTTTTATGTAAGCATACTGTGTTGTCTTCAGCATAATTTAAAAAAAACCCTATTTTTAGGTTTTCTATTGCTTGAATAGTTATAATTTACTAGAAGCTTTGTTCATTTTACATGAGAAAAAAAAAGTAAACTTCAGTCTTCATAATTCCCTGAAGTACTCAAGGGAGCTATGCAGTCAAGGCAATAAAATGTTGTACAATGTCATTATTTATAGGAGAAAGATAATAATTTTACTGTCTGTGGTACTTGGGTATCATCAGCTTTGTGTCTTTTGGTCGTATGGACATCCTCAGCACCACACAGTCTCACTCCTGTCAGCCCTGCTTTCAGCCCTCGGTGCCTCCTTACCCTTTCCAAGGCAGTGAGCACTTATAATGTCTCTGACACCTTCCCATTGCTCTACTTTGTCTGATAAGGTGGTGAAAGCTGCCCCGGGCATGTGCCCAGACTTTCAGAACACAGGAAAGGATGACTCAGGAGATGTAACACCATCTTTGATAGGGCAAAAGAAAATGTATAATGGAGAAAAAGAAGGTGAGCAAAATCTGGGACAACTTAATATTTAGCTGGATGTCACAGAGGCTTACAGCCCTCTGTGAATATTGCTCATCTAAAAGATTCTCAAGGGGAAAATTCTTACAGCAGCTTACATTCAAAATATCAGTCTGTCATCTTCTCTGTAGACTGTAGACTCAAGTGAAAAATCATACATTATCCCAAAATTGTTCCATTGGTTTTGGAAAATATTTTTCCCAAATGCTATCTCTTTTTTCTGGATAGGTAGTTTCATAACATGATATACTACTGTACACAACTGAAAGATTTCAAATAATTACCAAAGTAATTGTTTTATCATTGTAAGTCTGCTAGCCCTGGGTTGCATGTGAAAGACATTTTCATCTTCTATTTTCATGCATGTAATAACTTTTGGTTTTTACTAAGTACCTTAACAGTGGTACTTAAATTACACTTTCCTCATTTTTTAGATTTTTATCACCAAAATTGCCCAACAAAGTGGAAAAGATGAGTGACTTATGATCAAAAATCAGAAATAAACAGCAGGCATCGTCAAAACAAACAGCAGCTGTAGTAGTCATGGTATATTGGTACCAACCCATAAGAGAATTGTTACACTGTTGGAACAATTCAAGGACTCAAGGGTAGGAGTAGAAGATGAAAACTGCTAGAGGGTGTAGAAAGAAAACAGACTTGAGGATATCAGAAAGCAAGTTACATTTGGAATTTATTATACCCAGCTGGAAGAGGCTAAAGAAGAACCTAAGTCATGAAGATTTCCACAGCTTCATTTGCAGGGCCATTAAAAGTTTAATTTACCTCAGGCAATGGTTTTTAAATTGCAAATTAGAACAAGGCACTGATATTTTAAATTTGTCCCATTACTTTGCACTCATCAAAGGTGGTATTAAATCTCCTGAGGCCTTTGAATGATACAAATACCACCATTTTCACAGAGTGTTTCTCAGAAACTTAGATTTACTTCTGGTTTGCACCTGATGACATGAAAGAGCACGCATAACACAAAATGTAAATACAAATCCAGATTTCATGTAAATGTCAGTCTAGCCCCAAAATCTGGAGTAAGTGTGGTTATTCACTTGAGGCATTCAAACCCGGAGATAAAACTTACAGTAAGGACCAGAATTAATAGCATATACATTATATCAAAGCTTTACTTATATGCATCACTGCCAAAAAGTCCTAGCAAAGGACTTTTATAAAATATTCAACAGTATGGCTTAAAATCAACAGCTAGTCAAGTTTGCTCTTTCAAAGGACATTTCTGTGAGTTTCAGCACCTGACAAACTGTGGTGAACAAAGCAGCCCTAGTGGAACACCTTAAAACACTCTGCTCTCTCACCAATCTACTGTAAATTCTCTAATTTACTGTTCTTACTCTGTTCTAGCTCATAAATGACATAATCAGCAGCTGCTGAACTGCAATTCTAATAAGTCACTAGTGCTTGCAGCACCAGGCTTTACATAATTTTGTGACATTTACTAGTTTTATTATTTATCATTAGCACCCATTTATTTGTAACAGTATTCATGCTACCTTAACCATGTACCGTGCTGTTTAAGTCAGATACAATCATAGGAGCATAGTTCCTAGTTTTATATACAGCGCAATACAAATTTATATTTTTGGCCTTTTCCACCACTACCTTGATCTTGAAGGCCTGTGGTCGTTTCTTGTCTAGAAGCACTCTTTCAGCCTTTTAACTTCCCACCACTGAGACATCACAGCCCAGACTCTAGGGATGATTTCAAAGTCAGGCACGCTACCAGTCACTTCCTGAGGATGGGATGCAGCAAGGAATCTCTCAGCCTGGAGCAGCGACCTTGGGCCTGCCCCTGCTCAAGGGAGATCCTGGCGTGCAGGAGAGCTCAGCAGGCCCTGGGCTGTCCACTGTTTATAAACAGTGATTAGACGATATATATATCATCTAATCATACATATCAGTTTATATATATGTATGTATGCTTATATATGTTTTCATTTATATATATATATGTTTAATCACATCTAATCTATATGATATAGATGATTCACTTGTATTTGCATACCAGCAAGACATCTGGGTCACTGATCCAGGCGGCCCTTGGCCCCCAAAGCCCAGAATGAGCTGGATGCAGCAGTCACCACCCCCACTGGTGGCTATGGCCTCAGCAGGGCAGTGGCAGGCAGGACAGACACACCACCACTGTCCTTCTTCCTGAAGCTGCTCCAAGGATGAGTGGGGTGATTGCAATTTCAAAGTCCAACTGAGACTCAGCAAGTGAGAGGTGATGGATGTGTGGGCCGACATCTGAGGAGCACGGAACTCTCAGGAGAGTGGGAAGCGCCGAACTTTTTGTTGTAATCAATACTTCTTGTGAAATAGCTTGATGGCTATTTGAGAAACAGCTGGAATTTGTCTGCTGTTCAGACCAATAGTCCAGGGAAAAAAGCAATGCAGAAACACAGATTCACCAGGGTCGTGCTGCCATGGTTTAGCCCCAGCTGGCAACTGAGCCCCACACAGGGGCTTGCCCATTCCCACCCCCCTCCAGTGCAATGAGGGAGAGAACTGCAAGAGTAAAAGTGAGAAAACTCACGGATTTAGACACAAACAGTTTAATAGGTAAAGGCAAGCAGAGCCAAAGAAGGGATTCACTCACCATTTCACACGGGCAGGCAGGTTTTCAGCCACTCCCAGGAAATGGGATCACACCTAACCGTTCCTGGGGAAGGCAAAGACACAGGACAATTGCTCCCTGTTGATCCAAGTCCGTAGACTCGTGCCACAAAATAGATCACAATACATAAAAATTTAGATTATTTTTCTTGCTTGTTTTTGACATGGTTTATGTTTTCATCTTGTACTATAACTTTTAAAATCATGAATACATTATCTTCACACAAAAAATGATAAATTAAAAAAAAATTGAGAATTAGGAGGTGTTTAAAAAGTTCAGAAATTCTACACAGTGCAAATAATACTTCCAAATACAGGAACTAACAAGCAGCTCATTTCTGCAATGCATTTCCACTGACTGATGTTCACTAATGACTCAATATTCTTTACTGCTATATTTCTGGGAAAAACAAGAATAGGTAGCAATGAACAGAAAATCACACTTGAAGCCATCTACTGTGCACTCATCAAATCCAGTAATCTGCAGGATCCCTTTGACACTTATCAGAAATCAGTATGCATTGGCAAAACTAGAATGCTTAAGTGCTCTAAGATCATACATGCTTTTACTTCACTATAGAATTAAACAGGATAATTTTGTGCAGCATGAATATTTACCTAAGCAAACTGGAAAGTTGCTTTTTTCTACCTTTTGCCTTAACTATAGTACAGTTTGGAAAATGGTCACATGATCTTATCTCTGCAGAAAATGGGAAATTGAAGCTGAAAAACACCATTAAAAAAACCTTTTTTTTTTCTTATTTCATTACCACAGGATTAAACTGTCTTACTCATTGACAATTGGAAGCTCATATTCTCAATTTAAAATGGGCTGGTTTTTTTAATGTTTTTTTTAAATATTTTTTAAAAAGTCAATGATATCCTGAACTATAAGAATCAACCTTTAAAAATATGGAAAGAAAATTAAACTTCAGAATAACCTCTGATTCAGAATGCATCCAAAAAGCTAAAAACAAATACAAGAATGGATGTGGAAGTCTTACAGCTTTGTCTGAAACATTATTTATTGGACGTTATTGTATTTTTTTTGAAATTACACGTACACACACTCTCACAAACTCTCAAAGTTTGTGAGAGTGTGTATGTGTAATTTCACATTTCACTAGAACTTGGATCTGGTTCAGGACAGGGAAAAAACCCTTGGTTTTTTTTTGTCTAAAATGAATTTTTTTTTACATTCAGTTTATATAGTAGTTGAAGAGAATTTGAGACTTCACACAAGCAAAATAGGAATAGAACGACTAGGACTATTGCATAAAATATAGGGGTTTTTTAATTTTCTGTAGCTCTATTTTTCCTATACTTTGTGAGATACATATCCTTGCTGCAAACAGGGAAATTGTAATTAGGTATATTCAAAATAATGGGTACTTAACATAGCTTTTGGAAGGGAAAAAGCTAAAAAAAGAAATTGCCAGATTACTAAAGCAAAATAAATGGATTCAGGCTTGACTCTTCCCAATTAATTTCTTTCCAGTTGGGTGCAATCTTCTTGTATTCTCTTCAGGGTTGTGATTTAAGATGCATCATTACAGCACTGCTTACAGATAAGAGCCTGTGCTACCTTCTGATGGGCACTACACCTTGTTATTAAACTTTCAGCTTAACTGTGTATAACAAGTAATGGTCATTGATAGGATGATCCCTGGGTATCCACCCAGTTTGAAAGCACTTGGATTTCAGAGATCTGAAATGTCTGTTTAGTTCTTCTCCAGCTTCTGAAGCCAGAAACTGAAGGAATTTACTTGAGAAAACTGTCTGCCCTGAATAATGACTTCCACATCAGTGCTCCTTGGTAAAGGACAAAGATTTCTAATTTAAATTCATTACATTAAAAATGTTGTTTAACATCAACTAATAAAAAAATAAATTCATAAACCACAACTTATGTAAAATGAAAAAAAAATTATTACTAGATACAGAAGCACAAGTGCAAAATTGAAACAAAACTTCAGATATTTTTCTCGGCTTTCTTGTACATTCAGTGAATTTTTAAGCAGAACAGTTTTAAATTCTTGACTGATATTAAGGTGTTAAAGACAGCAAATAGTTCACTAATGACTCAATATTCTTTACTGCTATATTTCTGGGAAAAACAAGAATAGGTAGCAATGAACAGAAAATCACACTTGAAGCCATCTACTGTGCACTCATTAAAAGATTATTGCTCTAGGAAAATAATAATCAAAAAAAAATTGTTCCCCATAGCAGCAAAATTAAAGGTTTTATATTTTTTTTTTTTTACTTCCAAGACACTTTTTATAAGCAAAGTAAATAAAGATTAGCAGAACACAGTCAGTAGGTATTTTCTTACTCAGAAAAAACAGATACCTCAAAGTGTACTGTAGCTGCATCATTGCTGTTATTTCCTTCATGTGCTTCAAGAAGTTTATTTCCTCTCATTCAGCAGTGGAAATTGTTCATCCTGCCCGTCAAGAAATTCAATGAGTTTAGTGCTTGACCTTAAAAACTGCTGGGAACTGCAAAGATTAATACAAATTGAAATTATGAGTACACTCCAGAAGTTACAGATGAAATACAGAAATGTATTTCCTCGATTCTGCCTTGTCCATGATACCTTCAAAACAGATACTTTCCCTCAAGGCAAAAATTAATACTTGCAAGGAACAGTGTCTGTAATTCCGTGAAAATAATAATTCTTTTTTATTCTACCCCCACTTTATGTGCGTGGAAAAAAAAAATCCTTCAGAAGGGCATAACTGGTATAAAATCAATGAACTATAAAGCTGGATTTGTTTTTTGTAGTTTATCACTCAATATGAGAACACAGGTTCAGAGAGTACTTTTTATGGGCAGGCATAAAGTCCTTGACAATCAACAAGAAACTATTGGAAATTACTCAACTTTTAAGAAATATATCAGTTTGTAAGACTAAACTAATTTTAATATTCACTAAACATGAAAGGCAATTATTTGATTTTTTTAAAATTACTATAACCTAACAACTTTTGGTTGGGAAATAATTCAATCCATACAAGGCTCCTGTACTGTTTCAGGGCAAATCATACCTAATCCTTTGGCTAACTGATATTTTTCTAATTTTCAGCTAACTGGTCACTCCAACACATATTTTGCCCCACTTTAACCAAAATAAGGAAATTTTCACAAGTGATCTTAATAGAGTAGTAAAAATGAAAGGAGAAAGAAACCTGGAAATAACTTTAACATCTATGGCAAAAAAGTGAGATAAAGGTGAGAAAGGATCTCTCCGACCATGGCTATTAGGTACCTCATTTTTCAGAAGTTTAATCTTATAATGAAAATTTTCCACAAAGAAAAAAAAGGAAAAAACAAAACAAACAAACAACAAAAAAAGGCATTTGAGCACCAATGATAATGAAAATTTATGAAAACTAGAACTTTTAAAAATCAGTAGTAAAAAGACCAGTTGAGTTGAACTCCCATCTACGTCTGAGTAATTCTATATTAGTACAGTCCTGATTACTTAATGCCATTTAATTCAGTGAACTTTACATAATTTTTTCACTGATCTAAGATGCATTGAACTTACATAAGTGACTCTGAAACACATTTTGCTCCTGACTATGCTGGTATAAATTAGGATCAACTTCAGAGAATTCAACACCAAGATCAACTTTAGAGAGGTCAGCATCAAATTTATGAAGCTGTTATTAAGAGCAAATTCCTTTTCATTTGTTGCTATCATTCACCATTTACTCTTTGGATGCCATTTACATGCAGAGCTGAGATGCCACAAAGATGTTCATCGCTCTCTTTTTATTATTATATATTTAATTTCCTTTGCTGAGAGATCCAGATGAATAATTGAATTAAATTTCTTTATAATGAGATGGACATGTTTAAGTCCCCAAAAAGTTTAATGTCATCTGTAATTTATTGTCAAAATATGTGTTGTATATAAGTTCAATCATTTTGTTTTCCAGGTTCTACATAGCTTTCAGAGTCTTTGTGAATCCTGAATAAATCCCTTACTGCTCTATGAGGCTGCAAGCAATCTGGTACAAATGTTTATTTAAAAAAAAAAATAAAAGAACATATTTAAAGGGAAAATTCTTGAAAATTCTGTGAAGATCAATGGTGTCCTTATCCTCTAAAGTATAAGGATAGAAAATTGAAGGTCTCTGAGTGGTCATTTCACTTCAGCTCCTCCTTTGAGTGATGACTTCCTTGTGGGTTCTCATTCACAAATAATTTGATATAATATAGTTATATAACAAGATAAAGCCTCATTCCAAGCTCCTTATGAGCTAAATTCACTCCTAGTTAGTTTATCTCCATTTATCCTAGTGCTTGAATTGTCCTTCAGCTTAAGCAATTTTCTTCATCGCCGATGTTTATTTTGTGAGACATTCCTTGTGAGCAATCCTCTCCCCTCTCAGTCTTAGCTTTACTTGGTTGAACATCGCATTATTCTAGTCCGTAAAACAGGTTCTTTCTTCTCTTGATAATTTTATTTACTCTTATCTTTACCTGCTCTCCTTTGAATTTAGCAGCCATGGACACTTGCACAGATGCATTTTTACTAGTGATTTGTACAGTGGTATCAATATTTCTCTGCTCGTTCTGAAACTATTTTGCCTGTTACAGTCTGAAACTACATTTGGCTTTTGAAAGCAGCTTGCCCTTGACAGATTTTAGTCTTTTCTAACTACATTCCCCCATGCTGGAACACACATTGTGAAACAATCTAATCTGACTATGATTAAAAAGTAATAAGTCTGAAACTGAATTAGCATGTGTTTAAACTTACGTAGTATATGAAGTTGTTAAACAAATTCTTTTTAGCAGAACAATAATGTACCTAAATTAAGGTGTTTATTATCACTGAGACAAAATTTGCTCAACAAACCCGGCACAGCATGTAGTGTCCAGCCTCAGACAAAATTTTGAGTGGACTTGTTTTAAGATTTTTGAACAAATATTTTATGACATTGCTCTTTTCCATACGGTTTCAACACGTCTGTTAGCAGCAGTACTTTGGATCAAAGTATTGCAACATTTTTTAACAATTAATTGTTGACCGTAAAGGAAGCTTGAGCGATCATGGTGATTTGCATTGTCTCAAATACTTTCCGTGTGTAAAACATTTTTGTCACTCTATTTTAATCTATTTAAAACTGTGTTGATGCTCTACTCTGTGAGATCTTATTAGGGCTGAGCTGGTAGAGTAAAACACTTGGTGCTGAGGGCTCGGCATCCACAGTGACATCACAAATGGGGTTAGCTTTGGACCAGAAACATGGCAGGATGGCTTGCACCCCTGGAGTGATCCAATGGGTGGCTGTAAATAGGGCTGAGCATTAACAGATAAGGGAAAGGCCAGCAAGGCAGATATCCCACTGGGAGCCTGTTACAGGCTCTGCAACCAGGATGGAAAGACAGATGAAATACTCTATAGGCAACTGGGAAAAAAATCTCACCAATCACTAGTCCTTGTTCTCATGGGGGACTTCAGCTTACCAAATGTCTGCTGAAAGTACAGGATGGCAGAGAGAAAGCAGTCTGGAAGGTTCCTGGAGTGTGTGGCAGACAACTTCCTGACAGCTTGAGTGAACCAATTTGGGAAGGTGTCCCGCTGAACCTGTTGTTCGTGAACAGGGTGATGTGGCAGCTGGAGGCCGTCCTGGACACAGTGATCATCAAATGACAGACTTTTTCCAGACAGCAGACCTTGTCCTGTTTATGAGACTGGACTGAGAGTCCTTTGGGAGGCAATCTTGAAGGGCAAAGGAGTCCGGGAAGGCTGGACACACTTCAAGAAGGATATTTTAAAGGTACAGAAGCAGGATGGCCACACGTTCCAAAAGATGAGCCAGTGGGCAAGACCAACCTGTCTTAAAGAACTTTTGCTAGAACTCAGGGGGAAAAAGGGTTTATAATTGTTGGATGAAGAGGTGAGCAACACAGGAAGAGTACAAGGATGTTGTGAGGTTGTGGTGGGCCAAAGCCCAGCTAGAATTTAATCTGGCTGCTGCTGTAAAGGAAAACAATTTTTTTGGGTTTTTTTTTTTACAAACACATCAGCAGCAAATGCAGAGAGAATTTCCATCCTTTACTGGATGAAGGGAAAAACCCAGTGACGAAGGATGAGGAAAATCTTGAGGTACTTAATGCCTTCTTTGCCTCAGTTTTTAATGGCAAAACCAATTGTCTTCAGGTTCCCACTCCCCTGAGCTGACAAAAGGGAAATAAAGTAGGAACAGGGAACAGAATGAAACCCCCATAATCCAGGAGAAAGTGGTCAGCAAACCTGCTGCTCCACTTAGACAGGCACAAGTCTATGGGGCCAGATGGAATTCACGCAAAGGTACTGAGGGAGCTGGGGGAAGAGCTCAGCAAGCCACTTTCAATCATTTACCAGGAGTCTTGGCTCACCAGAGGGATCCCAACTGACTGGAAGTCAGCAAATGTGATGCCCATTTACAGGAGATGTTGGAAGGAGGGAACTACGAGCCTGTCAGTCTGCCCCTGGTGCCAGGGAAGGCCACGGAGCAGATCATCCTGAGTGCCACCACACGGCATAGCAGGACAGCCAGAGGATCAGCGCAGGTTTGTGAAAGATAGGTCCTGCTGGAGCAGCCTGATCTCCTTCTTATGAGAGGGTGGCCCATTTAGCAGATGAGGGAAAGGCTGGGGATGTTTTCTCCCTGGACTTCAGTGAAGCTTTTGACACCATTTCCTGGAGGCAATGGCCTCAAGTTGTGCCAGGGGATGGCTAGATTGGGTATTATGAAAAAATTGCTTCACTGAGGGGTGTCGAGGCAGTGGAACAGGCAGCCCAGGGAAGTAGATGAGTTCCAGGAAAGGTGCTTAAAAGACACATAGATGTGGCACTTAGGGACACAGTTTAGTTAGTAGTGAGCATGGCAGTGGTGGGTTAATGGTTGGACTTGATGATCTTTTACAAAATTAACGATTCTATCGTTCTGTGACCTCTGATGCTGTATAGGAAAACTGCATTTTCTTCTCCACAGCACGAGCCCCAGCAAAGTTTTGATGTCATCAATCAATAGTGATGAAGTCAATCAATAGTGATTGACTTCAATAACTGTTAGTTAAAGCATCTACTGTGTGTACTGCAGAAACACTCGTATGACCTTCTCTGAATTGATTAAATATGCCACTGACTCAAACAGATCAGGATCCATATCCTTTTGCCCAACAGTTGCAGAGGAAAACAGACCTTCCTAGGGAGCCACAAAGCAGACAAGCCAGGAGACAGGCTTTCCCTTACAAAGCATTTACTTAATTTAAACCTGGGGTGAAAGTAAGGTTAATTATCATTATGCCAGCATTTTGTTTATGTGTACTTACACAAACAGATTGTGGTGTTTAATTGCACTGTACCTAATTTATTAAAAGCTTATATAATAGAGGAACATGGAAGGGTTTTTTTGTTTTTTTTTTTTTCAGAGAATGGTTCTTATCTCATGAAAAACTGTCAGGTACAGATTCATATATACTTATGTGTGTATATACTTTTAGTATTTAGGTGTAATACATACTTCTGGTAAACACACACATCTGTATTGACAGTTGAGGAACTTGCCATAATATTTTACCTTATTTCAACTTGAACTAAGAAAATGTGCGGTCTAATTCACTGATTTACAGTTTTTTCACCTCCCAAATCTTAGTTTGTCTGTCTGTAAAACTGCATTGCAGACATGGTCTTTCCACAACAACTTACGGAGCACTTGGGACCTATTTTAGCATTCCATGTATTACTACCTATAAAACTTAGTACATATATTTGAGGACAGGCTTTTGGGGGAGAAAATATTTACAAAATTGGACTGATGCATAAACCATAATGGAACATAGCTGAGTAGCGAAATGGCAGATTGTTACAGCCTCCTAGTTTAACACCTATTAAGAACAATCTCTGACGAATGCCAGAAAATACAGTGCAAAATACCAGGCAGTCTCCTGCCACATGAAGCTTGAGTACAAGGACACTGTTTATTAGTGGGCTCTAGCAGCTAAAGGCAAAGTGTTTTTGACAGTGTTGGCAAAACCAAAGCACTTTAAGCCACTGTGTTCGTACAGAATGAGTTTGCAGACACCAATTACAGCACAAATTATCACTGCTGGTATCCCTGTGATAACTGACTGAAAGATGCCAGCTGTAAAAGGAATTCCAGCATTTTTTCCAAGGCTTCATTTCCTCGCAGATAGACAGGGAATTTATGGTAAAACCTTAGAGCCCAATTGAGTTAACAGACTCTTACTCGGAGCACCGGAAGCAGAATAAGGGTTCGTTCAGAACATAGGATATCATCAGTGGTTGCCACTGCCACGTGGGTCCTTCTGCCCTGCACTGTGTCACTGCCTCTATCATCACAGTGAAGGCTGCACAAGTGAAAATGAGCTAGCTAATTAATCATAAATCCTACTAAAACATAAACAAGAAAGAAAAGTTGTGGTGCCACTTCTCAAAAGTATTAGGCTGTGCCCATTTTATTCTACTTTTTCCCATGAATTAGGAAGCAGTCATTATATAAAGGTTTGTAATGAACTAACTCACCCTACTTCCCATTTATCTCATTGTGATGCATTTACTTTGGAAATGGTTGATTACAAACAGATAATCCTGAAATTATAAAAGAAACTATTGTGGCTTTATTTTAAAAACATATTTTACCTTTTCATGTCTGTAGGTACTTGCTCCGTAATAATTTTCCCCCTCATTGTGTATGAACTTCCTTATGCAATTTACAAGTCTGTTCAGTATAATAAATGCTATTAATCTAAGATAAGTGCAGATAATATCAAATCTATTGAAATAATGAAGTTGTGAGGGAAAAGAAAGGGACAGAGGATTTTTAGCAATCAAAGATGCTGAAGATTAAAAGTCCATTCCCTTCACAGTAGGATCTCTGAATTCACCCAAAGGAGCCTTTGGGCTTTACAGAAACCATTCATAATTAAAAGACAACCTATCGCTTACAGAGCAGGCTGCTGCAAGACTGAATTACTTGCTTGATCTAATCTTTACCATTTACCTACAGTACAGGTATAAAGCCACCAATTCTGATCTCGTTGTCAGCTCTGACCTCCACTAACTCAGCTCAGCTCCAGTGAGAGCTCTGGCCGCTGCTCAAGGTTTCAGCTCCTGACTGAAGGATGTCTGGCCATCCATCTCGTTGTGCTTTACTGAGATGTGCTTGGTCCTTCCTAGCTTTCAGCCAGGAAGGACCAAGGAGGACAGTCATCCCACAGTGGTGATTTCAGAAGCTTTGGGCAGTCACAGCAGTAGTCTAAAGCCACAGTTTATGTTTCTTGGCATTTTATACCTCTTCACAATAACGTTTGTGAACTGAAAGAAGATAATACTTCCCTGCCCACAGACATTATTTAGATGCTGTGATATGTCTGGTTCTATAAGGATACCACCAGAAGGACAGATAATTTGACACCAAGAAGCAAGCAACAGAGTTATTTTTGTTACAGGGTGAACTCAGTACTCTGGAGCATGGTGTCTAGTGCAGAAGGACTTCAGAACTCTGACATGAGTGCTTTAAAAGCAGATAAAGGGGCAAATGCATAATGCATTTTAATAGGTACTTACATGTTAAATAGTGCCAGTATATTATTCTGAGACATAGCTTTGAATTTATAAATTCTTTGGATTTATATATTTTTAAAGCTTTTTGATACTACTTTTTATAATTAAAGCAATGCAGCCCAAACGCACATAATAGAAAGTGGCAGAACATGCCAACACACCTTTGGGAACATGATTGTGTGCTACTTCTTGCAGCTTTGTTTAGTCTCAGAAAATTAATGCTAACATTGATAAGCAACACTCATAAATTCAGGTCAGATAGTGCTGCTCTGTTTCATTCAGAGAAAAAAAATCATTTCAAATACTTACTTAGCTGTGCTCAGAGGCTTGAACACCCAGGGCACTCAGACAATGGCCATCAGGGTTTCATCCATGGATCATCAAATTAAGCTTTATTTTAATGCTAATTTGCATGTGTACATGAAGTTGTGGTGAGTACAGTTTCATTTGACACTTTGGTATCTGTAAATAACAAATGGATTTGTTTCTTGATAGCAGGATTCGTGACTTTTTAAAAATAAATATTTATCTTCCTTTAGAGCTCACAGGGAAAAAATATATAAATCTCTTATTTATTTTCAGGTCTATAAGGAGCAGAGCACATGTTTCAAGATAAGTAAATTTTGAATCACAACTGGATCTGACTGGGTAAACTCCAGAGACTTCTAACAAGACACAGAGCATTTCAGTCCTATGACACTGGTTTGAAATTAGCCCAGATGAACAGAGAGCAGGAGTCATTTTCATCTAGTATCTGTTCAGCAGCCTACACAAAATGAGTTCCTGGGGTTTAATGCGTGCATCTCCTTGGGGTCACACAGCTGCTTTTCAGAAACCAACCTTAATCAGTAGTCAGCCTGAATTATGAATATGCACAGACAAACTAGCAGTAATATGCAAATAATCCACATGGGAAAGGGACTCTAACTAAACGTACACAGCAGTAGACTCCAAAGGATCTGCTGCAATTCAGGAGAAAAATCTTGATATCAGCACTGGTATTTCTTTGAAATCATCAACTCAAAGCATGAAGTTCAAAAGCAATCAGAAAGGCAAACAGATGTTCAAAGTTACAAGGAAATATACAGAGAGAACAGGAAGCACTACTGTCCCAATGATGTTAGTTCCACACCTGGAATATTATTTTCTTTTTTCATTGCCTCATCTTAAAAATACTGGAGATCTAGAAGAGTTCTCAAAAACATTCCTAGAAAATACAAGAGAGCAATGATAATCTGAAGCCTGGCACTGATTGAAAATAGAGAAAATTTAGTTAGACAATTCCTCAGTCTGAAGGAGGGTCAATGAACAGAACATATGAAAAAAAAAAAAAGTGATATCATGGATGGCATGAAGAGAGAGAATTGGCATGTTCATTCACTTTTTCCACGTAAGAGAAAAACTAGGAGGCACTAAATGGACTCACTAGGGAGCAGGTATAAAATAAACAGATGCACTTTTCCATACTATACGTAATTAAATTACAGAACGCATTGCCACAGGATGTTACAAAACCAAAATGTGTTTAGAAAGTGGCCAGAGAGGTCCATGGAAGTAAGGGAATAAGTAATTATCAAGGATAATTAACACAATGCAGTTGCAACCCCTTGCACTGGAATGCCCAAGCTGCTGATTACAAGTAGCTTGGAATATAAGCTTGGTGAAATGTATTTCTATGCTATCATTTCATTTTTATGGTTTCCAACAAGACATATCTCCCAGGCATCTACGATTAGCTCTGCCAAGAGAGGCTTCTAGGTTGAGTGGTGTGGCTGTTTCTACAACAGGCTAAAAAGTACTGCTTGCCTATTATTCTTGTAAATATATTCAAATCAAAGAACCGATTTTTTATCGTGGCAAATGTGCTTAAAAAGTATCCAGCATCTGATAAAAATGAGCATAGGAAGCAAATTATTTCTCAAGGGCAAAATACCTCTTAGAGGGTTTGTTTGGGGTTTTTTTGTTGCTTGTGGTATGGGGGTACTAAATGCAGCTTTTTTCATCATTAATTCAAAGGTGCTATGACAGTTGAGTCTCTAAATATGCAAACTGAAAAATATATGGTGAACTTACTAGAGCAATAACATTGAGTTCAGGAGAAAATCTGTTTAATACTTCAGGAAAAAACAAAAATTACCTTCAGCATCTTGTACTTCATAGGAAAAATATTTGTTTCAAATTTAACTCTACAAATGCTGATATTTTATAAACTCCTAAAGAATGAAAGCACTCATTTCAGATTATCTCCTGTATTATCCACTATGTTGTAATTTAGAGATGGATATGAAGTTCTATTCATACGGAAATTATCCTGTTCTTTATATAAATTGGAATTGTGTATTACAACATTTTTTACCCTGCATTTTCAAAATGAGAATTGCTGCCTATATTTGTTATAGAGGGAGTTGCCATTTTCTGTCTCTGTGGAACCAGCTATGTACATACTTATTATATATTCCTTCTGTACTTACTTTCCCTGGACTTTGTAATTTCTCAGTATTGAAAACTATAACAATTATTTTTATTCCTTTCTGTGTTCTTGCACATAAGCCTATCACATGTAAAATGTAACCACTTAGCATTTTCTTCTTTTAAATCAATAGGTTGTGTTTTCAAAGAATTTTTGAGCATCTGGCATAAAAATGTCTGCATTTTCCTTCAACAGAAAGGACCAGTTTTTTAATTCAATCTATTGTCCAGCACCCTTCTGCATGAAGGCTACAAACATCCATATATATATATATATAAAAAACAATTTTTCTCAAAATTGTAAAAAATATAGAATAACAGCTCACATTGAACTCTCATATCCAGAAGAATATTTAACTATCTATATGTTTAACTATCTATATGTTTAACTTAGGAATGTTTTACATTTAGCCAAAATTTCCAAAGGAAAAGAAGGAAAAAGATAGCAGTTTCACATACTGGCACTAGTAGAACAGTGCATCAGTAGAATTTGCCATTATTGTAGTAATCAAATTTGAATGTCTGGATCATTATCTCACATAATGGATGGAATTTTTTTTATGTGTTATTTCTTTCTATTTGATTTGAAGTACTGTTATGCATCATGAAAAAGGATTTTTGAACCTGAAATCTGAACTCATCAGTCACTGGGAGCTGCTTATCCAGGCTATTAAAATAATTTTTTAAACTGCATGTCTGGTTAAATTCAAAGCCAAAATGGAGATTTTAAACCTTTTAGATGTCAAGAAACAAAGGGAGCTGAGCCATATCTATGAAAGCTCATAAGAAAATAGCAGACCAGTCTCACAATGAGAAGCCACTGACAACTGACAAGACCACTTTAAGGGTTCCACACTGGGGAATGAAGTCCCAGCTCAAGGGAAGGAGTAGAAAATTTATGGTGACCCTAAAGAGCTTAATGAACAAACAGCAACACAATAGAGAATAGTTAAACAGCACTATTCCTTCTAAAATATGGAGATAGCATCAGTTATCTTCCCAAACCGCTACTGAGATTAAATTGTTTTAGAAAATGATAAAATACACTTCAAAATTTTGTGCAGTCTTCAAGGAAGAAGATCCAACCATGGCGACTACAGTGTGAAAGTTAACTTCTACAGAAATGCTCTTTAAAACTCCAGTCACCAGAGACTGCAGATCTTAAAAAAGAGAATGCAGATGTTAATGATGTGAAGATGACAAATAATCTTAACCAACAGATAATGAATACTGAAACTATGAAGATTGCACAAGAAAAGACCCCAAAAAAAGCACAAGTCTGTGTGGAACACTTTTTACTAGGCAATATTCTACAATCACTGCCTCTCCTTTTTGTGACCATGCTATCTCTCTCCAGCAAATACACCTATATTTGAACACAAATCCCATTCGGTATTTTCTTGTGTTCAATTAAATTGTATTTTCACTTGTGATAGGATAAACTTTTCTGAGTCTTCTATTATCATATTTATCTAGCAAACTGAATAATTAATAGAAATAATGCAGCTTATTTTCTGTCTTTGCCTTTTGTAAAACAGAAAATCTCACCTCATAAACTTTAAGAAATTATGAAGATAGCAAAATGAAATAAATTAAAAGAAAAACAGTGTTCCACTCAATATGTCTCTCTTGCTGGGGTGCAGGGGCTCTCAATGGAGAGAGACATATAGTGATAGGACAAGGGGGAATGGCTTTAAAGATTGAAAGATTAGATGCTGGATTTAGATTAAAAGTGTCCAAGGCCAGGTTGGATGGTGTTGCTATGAACACATTATAAGTTTCTCTGTGTGTAAGCCTTCTGATCATTTTCCCATGGGAGAACATACTTTTGCTGTCTTTTACTCTGTATAAGCTTTCTGTAAACAAAATATCTGTGTCTGTTCTTCAAGGACATGGAATTGGTTGGCCTCCTCCTACCTATGAGGAGAAGGAACTGAAATTACTTTATCTTTCTGATATTGTAAACTATTCACACACATTCCCTGGACGAAGCAGCAGCAGGAGCATGGAGAATGCTCTCTGCTGAGCAGATATAGAAAAATACTAGAATTATGGAGTCATTTTAATAAATCTTATCTAGCCTTCTGAATTATTGTCAAGAGTCCTTTCTTCTATGTACGGACCACGACGATAGGATGGGGCTTTGAGCAACCTGGTGTGGTGGAAAGTGTCCCTGCCCATGGCAGGGGAGTTGGAACCAGGTGACCTTTAAGGTCCCTTCCAACCCAAACCACTCCCTGATTCTGTGATGACCATACAGCTCTGGTTTTGGGACCTGCTCCTGAAAATGAACAATGTGGCCCAACATCTGCATGTGTGACTATGGAACTGCATCAGTATGCAAGACTTTCTATATTTCCATATTTCTTTGCCTTCGGTTAATTAAGTTCTCCCTAGAATGTCTGACTATAGCAAGATAATCTCTACTTTGCAAAGATTAACCCCATTAATACCAATTAACACATAAAAAAGAAGGCTTTTAATGTTTTACAGCAGCGGGCTAAGGAGGGTGGTTCTGAGGAGGATTAGAGGGGATCACTTGTATCTGTAGTTTATGACATCTCATTAAATAGTTTATAATAACCGTCAAACATTTTATAGTGATGAAGTTGTAAATGTTTAAGTAGTGGGATCCATTACTGCAGTGGAGAAGAGGAATTTCTCTCATACAGTTTCATACATGGGAAAAGAGGAAAATGACAGGTCCTACAGAAAACAAAGACTCAAAGGTGGTATCAGCAGCATCACAGGTTTTCAGAATGAAATCTAGGTTCATTTCCTTGTTTATAGGAAAAAACCCACCCCCAAACAAACAGCCTGCACCCACTTTAAAGCATCCCAAATTCAATGGAGAAATTAGCTTTTTCCTGGTTATGGATAATGACTACACTGGCTCAGTTCCTTCTTTGCATTTTATCCTAAGAAAATCTCTGACCAATGTCAGGGAATTAGTAATTTTTCAGCGTTAGAACTTCAAGCATTTTGTATTTTTTGTTGAAAATACAAGTGTATATTTTTAAATAAAAACAATTACATTCTTCCTAACACTGAATTCTTATAAATTTTTACTTAATCAAGAATAGGATTCTTCTGTGCTATGGATCTCTACAACAATAGCAAGGAAGCACCTCTGTCCTGAGGCCTTTACAAGGGACATACAAAAAGCAGATATTAAAATGAAACCTTATTACGTTTAATATGTTTAATACTATGTTTACTGAATGGATTTATGAACAGGAACATTTAATATATTGTTTCCTCAAACTCTGCTATAACTGCTTCTCTCTCCACTTTCCCATTGATACTCTCAAACTCACATTGGAAAATAATGTTCTTGGACATACTGACACCAGAATTTATTTCATAAACAACAATTGAATCAGCAGTTTGTGTTTTTTTGATTTTTTTTCGCTTTAAGACACAGAAGTTAAAAATATGCCAATGGATGAGTGCATTCTGAAATCCTTGGGAAGTATATTTGATATTTTTAGTGCAGACAGAAACTGCAAAAGGAAATTTTTTCCTCTGTACAAGACAGTACCTTTACAGGGCATGAGAAAAATAGAACCTTGCATATTTGATAAGAGCCAATTAATCTCCAGTCTAATGCTCTGTTCTGTTCTGCTCTGCCATCCTCCTCTTCTACTGATATTTTTTCCTTCTTCCAAAGATCTGAGACTATATTGGGCATGGAAGCTGCCACTCTAGCAGGTTCAGGTGAGGAGATGCTGCTGTCAGGCCACGTCACACTCGCAGTTATTGCATTTCAGAAACTATATTAATTTAGCACAGATACCTATAGAAATACAGCGACCTATATAAAGTCTGTTTTGCTGAACTGACACTATTGCTGCTGTGTATTGCCTCAGAGCCCTCCTGCTCCCCCACTTCCTGCTTGTTGCTAGGTAACCAGAAGGATTTCATAAGCCAGCCCAAAGCAGGCTTTTGGGTTTGGCCATGAACTTCACTAATTTGTTAACTAGCAGATACAGAAATCAGAATTTGCCATCATACCCTGCTGGTAAAATTATATCTCGAGGCTGTGTGTCCATGTGCCCATTGCTGGCCACCAAGGCAGTCTTTTTGTCAGAACAGAGCCATGGTGCCTTTTCCACAGGGATATCAGCTGTAGCCATCTGCTGAAAAATTGCATTATCTCCTACCTGAACATGATGTACCTTCTCAGAATTTCGAGAGGCCATTATGAACAGTGCGCTATTCCATAACTGATATGTCAAACATGCTTTAAAACTTCAGATGGAGCAACAGAACATAAATAAATACATATGTTTCTGTATATATCTTCTTCATACTTTCATGTAAGCATATCTCAGATTATTGTGGAAATACTGAAATTATGCACGTGTATGTAGTTTTTCACTTCTAGCAGGATACAGAAGCACCTTTGAGAAAACAAAAAAAAGATGCACATTGTTGTGTACATCAACCTCCCACAACAAATCTGGTTACACACAGCACATTTTTGCCTTCATGGTATAGCCACAAGCAATTATAATGGCAATGCCAGAGTTTATTAATCTCTCTGTAACTGCAGAAAGGGATATTTTACAGCAATTCAATTACTCAGTTGGACAAGGTAGACTTGTATCATGTCCATTATCTTCTTCCTTACCACAGGAGCACTCCCTTCAAAACTAATTTTGGACTTTCTTTCTACAGCACTTGCCATTAAACTTTCTATCTGACAGCATTTGAAAGCCTGGAGACCCTTGTGTCTGCCTCAGTCTTCCATGATCTACTTCAGGCATTTCCTTTAACAGATAAATTTTCTAATAGACTAATAGTCCAAGGTTACTCCCTCGCTCTTTCATAAACATTAGAAAATCATACGACAGCGCAAATTGGACAGCTTCCTGCAAATCACAGATTTTCTAAGAGGTGTTAAATAACACTGTTCACTCAGTCACCTGGCTTTTGCTACATCCCATCACTTGAACATCACACCTCTTTATAAGAAATTCCCTTTGATTCCATTAGACCTCTTTTATCTGTTCCCTGAGAAGAGCAGCAGTGACAGAATTCTTCCAAGCCACAAACCAGCACTCAAAACGTGACACAATAATCAGGAACTGGGGAAAAAATAATGGTGCTCCACCTGAGTCCTCTGCATTGTTTTTATCATGTAAATTGTAATGATGCCAAACAATAAGAGGGTGCTCTGCAGTGTGCTCAGGATGACATGCTTGCTTCCTAGCTGTTGAAATCGCTATAAGGAGCTAGAATAATGTTTCTGCACAACTCACAAAAGCAAATATACTGACAATAGCAAATATTTTCAACCCCCAGAAGTCTGATGACACATGATTTACATAAAAGCTTACTTTTCAACACATTGCATTTTAAATATGACATAGCATGTATGATTTTATTGACTCTACCATCTTTAGGTCCTCAGTGTCTTTGAATTAACAGCAGGAACAGAATTCTCTGTTTACCTAAGAAAACAACCAACCAACCAACCAAGTACAACTTCCCACTGCCCCCCATTATATTTTCTCCCATCCTTGAATATAATTTGAATTGCTTCTCTGCGTTTCAGATACGACCCTGAGTAGTAAATACTGGTCTGGGAAGAATGTAAACTATACACTGTCTAGATGATTGCAATTGTCTGTGATGCAGAATTCTCTCACCCTGGAGGTGTATAATTGCAGGTACTCATAATAGACATGAATGTCTATCCAGTTTTTTATGATGCTCCATAATCTTCTTTATTATTTCATAGAAATAGAAGGACAGCAAAATTTAAAACAAAAATGTACAGTGGGAAGAGTGGCTAGTAATTGATCTGTAATCACACATGAGATATTTGGATTAGATCCTGAAGTGCAGCTCCTGCAAGGTCATTAGACATACTCAAATCTGATTTTCTGAGAATCTGCACATAGAAATCTGCATCACCATCGAAATATCAAACACAGAGCAACAGCATAACATTCAGAAAGTCCTTGTGCCAAGACACAGCACCCATTGCTTCCCTGTGAGAAGATTTGGTCATCTTTTAGTATTGCCTGTCTTAGCACAGACGAACCACCAAGCACCAAACACAGCTCCAGTGATCCCCAGGGGAGGGTTTGGCTCAAACAACAATGTGAAGAGCAAATATGGAAAGGATTATTCATCTGTGTAACAAACTGCTCTCGTGTTTGGGACTCACATCAGCACAGGTGCTCCTAACTAGCACAGAAAACACAGAAATCCATCCAGAGGATATGAGAAGCACTGTGTCAGCAGGGTAATTTCATCGTAACTTGAGTTTCCATTTACCATTTTCTTTCAAACAAAGAAAACCTGATCTAAACAATATGTCACTGATTCTTGTTTCCAGAAAATCCATGAATGTGAATGATTGTACACCTCAACCCAGGGTACTTCCAAAATATATGATCAAAATATTACATATTTGATCAGCTGAAAAAAAAACCTGCATTTCTTTGGGCACAAATCCCATATTATCCCGTAATTTTCTGGAGAGAAAGCATTAATCACTATATTTAAATCATGCATCATGTGTTATGCATGAATCACGTGTTATTGCTATGTCTATGTACTTGGATATATTCAAGAGGTGAAATTCAAGATTAAATAGTAGAACATATTTAAGGGATAAATTGGACATAAATTACTGAAAAAAGTAACTGCTTTTAAATGACTACATCTTAGAGAACAGAATTAACCTTGAAGAATAAGCTCATTAAATCAAAAGAGAGAAGAATTTTATTTGTATGGTAAAGAATTAGAAAACCTATAAAATGGTCAAACCCTACTATAGTCAACCAAAAACTTCCAGCAAGTTCCAGTAAAACACTGATAGTACCTGTCATAGCTAGGAGTCAAGTTTGCAAAATGCTGCATCCTCAAGTACATTTTCTGAAAATGAATTTATTGTGAGAGAAAATATTTTGCATTTCACCTTAAGGGTTAAGCCCAAATAATATGTTCCTTTAAGCTGGAGCCGTTCACTAGCAGAATTGTGCAGGAGAAAATAATAGGATTTGATTTAAGAACTCTTGATAGAAAAAGCTTGAAAACTGTTCAGTGGGTTGTTCAGAGATGAATACTTATTTGTAGTTCAGTGAAAGTGACTTTAAATAGTAGCAGAATTTGCCATTGAAAGCAAATATCCTGGGAGACAATTTCATATGGCTTTGTTTACTTTTTTCTGGTGTTGTCTCCATTGAAAAACTATAAGAAGATCTGCTTTCCATTGACAACAAAGAAATTAAACCAAAACAAATTAAAAACAAATAAAACAAGCATACCACTAAAAATTCCTGATAAGCTTTAAAAGAGTCAGCATGGGATGAATTTTGCATGGGGCTTAATGTTTTCCTTTATGATATACGAAAGGGTTAGCACACCCTTCAGCATGATTCAGCTCTCATCAGGCCATTAAGATATATAAATATTACGTCCATTTCATTGCTTCTATAATGATATTTGAAAGTACTTGCTTTCTCCCAAGAGTATGCTTTCAAAAAGAACAAATAAATAAGCCCAAGCTTTTTTAATGTTTTTTTTTTTTTCTTTTGCACCTAAATGTTTGAGCTCACTTTGTGATAAAGGACTACAGATTTGCCCCAAAAGATTTATAAGCTTATTAAAAGAAAAATGTTATTCTGTTCACATGCTGCACATGAGAGAAAAGAATGTTGATAAGATTCCTTTTGGTTTCATTGAAGACATTTATGAACGTGGTTCCTCACACACATGTACGTACTCACTTTCACCCTCCTCTCAAAGAGGCTCAATCATCAGCCTCAAAGCAAATAAACATATATTACAAGAAATGAAATCTGTATGAGTGCTCTTCATAGCAGTACGCTTCATTAATAAACTCTAATATTAATAATTTTGCTCACAAACTGACAACTAAAAAAAAAACACTGTGAAAAAAGTATTTAAAGCCCAGTATTGTGGGAGGCAAATTTACATTGGCAGTGAAAATCAACTCATCGTTTATCTTCATTATGAAGCCAAACTTCCAAATAAGTTATTAGTCTTATGTTAAACCAAAAATAATGTTTTTAGACCCACTCTTCCAGTTTTAATCAGTTATGTAAAAGATACCTCACTCCTCTGGAAATTGTTGTCTTCCATGTGCCTTTTATGCATCTCCAAGTTTCAGTTACTTGCTTCCTGGAAGAAGTGGGACACCTGACGTGATTTCATGCTGTTGGATCTCATCACCTTCTGCAGAGTTCTATCTACCCTCTCCTACACTGCAACCTCATACTGCAGAAAATAGAGTTAACAAATTGCCTATCTTTAAAAATATTTGCTTGAGTTCATTTTTACCCTAGTTCCTCTCCAAGGTTAGGTTAACAATCTGTCCATATTAACCACCTGAATGCAGCAGTCCTGGCAGGGCTTTTTTCAGCTTGGCTGCTGTTTCCTGTTCTATTTCCTTGTTACTTCCCAATATTATGCTGTTTTTCTATGTAATATATCATATTCGTATTTGTTCTCACGTACATATGGAAGCTGGGCTCTGCAGTCAACTTTCTAAATTGGGCAGCTCTAATCACAAACACTTCAAGCTATTTTAGCTTCAGGAATCTAAAGATGCACAAAGGCATATATAAATAGACAAGAATAGATATATATATCTATTCTGATATATATACATATTCTTGTGTATATATATATTCTGGTACATATATATATATGTATATATATAGCAAAACTGGGATTTGAGAGTGGGATGCATGGGAAAAAAAACCAAAACAATGAACACCCAAACACCTGTAACTTAAGGAACCAGAATCTTTGCTGCAGATCAAAGGTGTATGCTCTGTGGAACCACTCTCTCTTCTGTAATTCCTTATTTGTTAATTTTAGAATTAACAGATCAAACTATTAGAGAACAAACTGTAAACTATTTTCTGTAAAGGGTAGCAATTTTCAAATTCGAAAAGTTCACACTTCAAAAAAATTATGCCCTTAAAGAATATTTTTTCTAAATTCTTTGTAGGTAACATTCCCATGCCAAATTGACCACTGGTAACCTTCCTGTAGATTACACAGCACCTGTGGAATTTCAGAGCAGCCCTCATCATAGACCTGGTCTGGCACTAGTTTCCTTCAAATTTCAGTTGCAAACTACTTGCAGCACAGGGAAGGAAAAGTGAATTGAAAACTCTGAAAGATGAAGGAAAGCCAGTTCCAATATACAAGGCGTGCATCTTGCTACCTGGACTTGAAAGTCACCCTGGTTTTATTGCTGGAAATAATTGTACAGCCATTATAAAAGAGAACAGGTATAACACTCTTATGTATTCAAATAAAGGTACCGATTTAATTTACAGAATTTCAGTGAAAAGCGAAAGTGGCTCTTTGCAACACAAGTCAGGAACAGCACAATTCAATTCTTTCTGGTTGCAAACATTCTCTGATGGGTGAGTTATGCTCTTTCTTCCACATTGCAGTGGAATTGATTCATTGGCAAACGGGTGCAATTTAATCACTTCTAGTCTACACGGCTTGCAGCACAAAAGAGGGTTAATAATCTTAGAAGCTTGAACACATTTTAAATATGGTTTATTCAGAAGTGAGATTTCCAGTCTCTTGGGTATTGCCTCACAATTCCTGTTTGTAATTACTGTCCAAAATATACTCCAAACTAGCTCAGTCTATTTCTTTATCTACTCTTTTTGACAGTCATTGCATTGAGGGATGCAACATAATTGTGTTATTTCAGGCAATAAAACGGTCATCCCCCATAGACAAATAATCAAGCAATTTAAAATGTGGTCATGGTTGCCTGAGCAGCCAGATTCTGATTTCAAAAGGCCTGGCTACATAACCCCGAGTACATTGTGCTTTTTAAGGGAAAATCCTTTCACAAAATAAATATTACCTGGGGGCGTGGGGGGAAGGTATAGAGCATTTATTGTTTTTGCAAACATCTTGTCTCCTCTCTGGATATAAAAACATCAGAAATTCCTTAAACTCCGATGTTTTGCTTCTCACACATACACACACTGAGTTTTCTGTCTGCTTTTCACATATTTTCACACACAGGTTTGGGGTACTTTTGGGTAGGTTTTCTTTTCTGTTTTGTTTTGTTTTTAATCTAAGACTTCAAGCTGTGGACATTTTGTTCATTTACTATGATACTGTGAAAGCTATGTGAAGCAGTTAATAAATCCTACAGATGAGAAAGTTGTTGGAGAAGTCTGGAAGACAGATGATCGTTATAGTAAGAGGAGCATGTTCTTGATAGCATAAAACTTATTTATACAGCCTTCACAGCCAGTCCTGAGGCACTGAATTCAAATTAAATTGACTGATGTCACACATACCAGTTACCAAGTTAGAATGCACAACTTCATCTACCAAGTATTTGAGGTTCTTTGGTTAAGACTTGGCTTAGTCTTCTTGAAGAGTTTAAGCCAGAGCCAGCTGTAGCAGTTAACAGATGATAATATTTTGGTTTGGACTTTTTTAAATGAAGCATCAATATCATATCAGGTAGTACAATTCTATTGAGTGTTTTAGAACACAAGACCCATAAGACAAAGGAGGAAGGGGCAGATCTCATCCTTCTCCTTTACTAGTTTCCTTTTGACCATCAAATCTGATTTCCTGCAGGCCTTTTCTCTGTCGAGAGACATATTTTCCAGCTTTCTAAGGTATGCATCCCACTCCATTCCAGGACCTGCTCTTCATGTCTTTCCCTTAGCCACAGGATCTGCCCTCTCAGCATTCCCCCCAGCATCATTTACCCCTCAGGATATGCAGAGCCTCATTTGAAGGCAAAACCAATGTGACCCAGCATCACAGGACTGGGCAACCACCAAGGAAAAGGAAAAAAAAGCAGGACCTCAGCCATTCACTGAACAGCTGTGGTATTGTTACATATCACGAATCTCAAACTGTGACTTTATGAAAGAACAAATTCAGTGTCCAGCGCCAAGCAGTAAAGCAGCATGAACAGAGAGATTGTGTCAGACTGGTGCTTAAAGAGATCACCCACCCCAGCAGCCTGCACCCCTGACAGCTCTGTCCTCTGCATCAGACCAGATGCACAACTTGCTCTCAAACCCTTCTACAACCTATTCTCTCTTCCTCCAAGAGAAGGCTTCCTCCTCATATTTTATAGTCCTAATGAAGTCCCCTTCTCTCACAGTTCAGTATCCACAGACAACTGACAACTGCTCAGTCTCCTTCATGGACAGTTTTTCATTAAAAGTTTTTTTTAATTAAAAAGAAAATTACTTCTAAATGCTTTTAAGTCAGCAAAATCTCCAGAAAATCATAATTATAATGAAAGTATGTCCGCTCAGATATTTTGTAAAATCACATGAAATTTTTCATTTATCTCAAAAAAAAACCTCTTCAAAAGTAAGTTCTATTTGTACCTACATTTGCCATTGACATTTCTATCTTAACTCAGATAGACAATTACAACAACAAAACCATACTTGCTTATACATTATTCTTCTAGACAATTATTCATGACGGCAACAAAAAAGTATTTTTTAACCATACAACCCATTTCTCCTACAATAAGAACTGAGACACTGATGCAAATACTTTGTTAGTGACTTTTCATCTGTTTCAAAATCATTTTTCTTCAATGACATTGTCCAGAAACTTTTATACTTTCCCTTGGGAAAATTATTTTAGAGCCAGAAAAATTTGTGGCACTTTGGAGAACATCACTATCCCCCAGATTTTTTTCTGGGTTGGGTTTTTTGGGGTTTTTTGTTAGTGAAAGAAAGAGCTACAGAATATAACTTCCCTTTCCCCTGCTCCTGGAAATGAACAGTATTAGAAGACAATAAGTCAAATTTCCCCCTCATATCCACATCAGATTTTTATCATATGCTGGTCTGAGAAAAATAAATCATTTTACTGTTATCATGCATAAGTTTGCCTCATTATATCTTCTTGATATTAGAACAATTTGCTGGTAGTAGCAATGAGACAAGGTTAATCATCAGGTAAAGAAATACACTTAAAATGTTTAAGCTGTGCTGGTTATGCAAGATTTACTCAGTGACTCTACTGCTGATAATAATTTACTATTACACTAAGATTTTAAAAATATTTTAAATATAAATAACTTTCATAATCACTCATTCTCTTCAGTGTTTATACTGCTCTTTTACACTTAGCCATTCTACTTTGGGAAAAAAAGAAAACAGTTTATTTTTAGCTTTGCTCTGAGCCCGCACTGAGCCCAACGATCTTGAAAAATTATTTAAAATACAAAAATAAGAGACTTTTAAATACCTTCGTATATACTAAAATAATTTATTTTCTAAACAGATAAAAGGAAACAGAACTGACACTGGACTTATTTACAAATCAATATGCCTCCCCTCCCAAAATGTGCCCAAATACATCCTGGGGAACAGCCCCGGCAGAGGAACCCCCCGGCCCCAGGTGTTCACATCGGGAGGAAACAACCCAGACTTTATGGCAGCTTCCCTCTAACAGCTGAGGAGGAGAGAAATTGTGAACAAGTGCTTGTAAACTGCCTGAAAGGCTCCCGTGGAAAGATTTAGTGAACGACAGCAATTCCGCCTTACCCCTATCAGCACGAATATCCACTCCGTTTACAAGACAGAGTTAAGTTCTAATTTAATGTGTTGTTTCCTTTCCATAAAGGCTTTCAGCCCTTTAGTTGAATCAATTTTCTTGAAGAGGAAACACTTCACAGTCCATATTTAAGATAAGATTGAACCAGATAAGCCTGAATGTGCTCTTAAAGGGCAAAAAATACCCACAACAATCTGCAAAAGCTTACTTATTCAAGAGAAGCCTTTTTCTGAGAAATAGAGAAGATATTTCCTACAACTTTTTCCAAATGAAATACATCCCCCCTGTCTCTGAGTCTCTTCTGATTGTTTCATGCATGTGTGCCTGTACCTTTCCTGCATCCCTTCACTTTTTTTCTAGAGGTTGGAATTGCTGATTGCTCTGCCCTTTCTCTCCAAGCTAATATTTGAGAAAGCTACAAGAGAAACAAGGGTGTTCCATTATTTGCTCACATCTCACTGTACTGTCAATGCCTTTGGCAGTGCTGTCACAGGTGCACAACAGGCACACACAATGCCATATCCTCTAAACACCACCAAATCCTGGATTAGTTTTACTTGGAGACAGTGACTCATTGACCCTTCCATTTGACATTCTCAGAGGAGCATTTAATGCTTGAGAAACAGAAAATAAAAGAAAAATAGTCCAACCCCAGCAAAGAGAGCACAGGCAGTAATGAACCAACATTCACACTGCTTTTCCTGTCTGTGTTTCCCAACACATTTTGCAAATGGGGAAATTGCTACTAAAAGTGAAATGAAGAGTTTTTGCATATCGATTACAAAGACCAGTGGCAAAACTAGAATTACTACAGAAAGAGATACTCGCTTTCTCCCACTTTCAGATAGATAAATTGAGTACTCTTTCCCACTGTTTATACATAAGGAACCACAGTGTCCTGTAATAGAGCAGATCCTCCAGACTCACTGCACTGTACGTGTGGGGTCAGCTCTGACCTCGGGGACAGGGGGACTCTGTCCGCACCACAACTTTTGCCTTTGGTGAAAGCCTCTTTGGCTCATTTTCCTCCTCTGCCACAGATGCCAGTGGGCAGCCTAACCACCCAAAGAGAAGTGCACTGCATCTCCTCTGCATCTCCATTGCTTTCCAGAGCAGACCCGCTGAAAAGCATCACAAGAGTGGGTTCATGTGTGTGTGTCTACAACAGAGGAAAAAATGGATTTAGATTTTTTTCCTAATCTTTCGTGTCTTGAGCAATCTGTTTCTTGTAGTATTATTTTTTATGGGCACTTTACTCAAACGTTGCCCCTGCCTATGGAACTAGCTGATCTACAGGTCTAAATGATCTATAAGTTCCCTTCCAACCCAAGACATTCTGTAATTCTATGATTATCTGGACGCACATATGTTCTGGAAGTAAAATCACCAACATCTTTCTTCTTGCCATTACTGGTGCCATTCCTTGGAAACACCCTGAGAAATGAAATGGAATAAAAAGAATTAATCATGTCAATTAGGATTGCAGAGAAACAAGATTATTGGAAGTTTCCATAGGGGATGGAGAGAGAGCAGTTTGTATCTGAACAACAGAAATATAGTGATGACACTTTTAATTTTGCATGACTTACTCTGCAAAGACAGGCTGTCAGCTATCAAACACTTTGCAGCTGCACTAAGATAGAGCACTTGATAGAAACTTAAATGAAGATATATAAATTTAACCCAAGGCCAAACTCAGAAGCAAGAGGTATCAATACTTACTACCCCACGATGAATATCCTGTGGTCTATTTGCAACGTGTCTGGTATGTGTCTGATAGAGTTTATATCTCAGAGTAAATGCCCAGACAGAGAACTGCATTTGTCACAGGAGACTGCTTGGAAGAGCTGAACACTTCTCGTGTGCTTCTGGTACACCCTTAAATTCAAAGCTGCAACACTGTCACAGCAAAGCAATGTGAAAGACTTGGTTCTCAGCCCATCAATTCTCCTAGGACTTAATTAACATTTTAAAAGAACAAAATAATTTCCCCCACTGAACCAATATAGCAGCACATGTCAGATCACAAGTTTAAAATTAAACTAAAGCAACAGACCACTACCAGTGGATTAGATGTGATGGATTTGCACAACTGTAAAATTTTGGCATCATTCCTAGCAAAGTGCTTCCATAGCTGTGCTATCAGTACTTAAAAGGCATTTAAAAAAAGACCTATAATTATCTGTGATCAGCACAAGGAAAATCCATTTAGAAGTAGGCTGATCCAATTCTTCAGTGATATCAACTAAATGACAGTCTTGTGGCACCTCCACCAACCATGCATAAAATATGGTCGCAGTAATCTAAACTTCCAATGGCTTTCCGAATTTTTAAATTAAAAAAAACAGCTTAAAAAAAAAAAACAAACCCTCTAAAAACAAACAAACAAACAAACAAAAAACCAAGCAGCTTTTTTTTTTTCACTTAGGTTGTAAAACACTTTAGAAGAGACAGAGTATAATTCTTCTCCTCTTCAGAGGTAACATCCCCCTGTGTTAAGATATGCACAAGAGATTAATTACCTCACTTTGGTCAGGCTGTTCTGCTGACATTCTGCAGCCAAACCACAACTGCCACAGAAACCTGGAAAGTTTGAATTTGCCATGTTGTGCTGCTGGGCCTCGAAACAAGTCATACTCGTTTCTGCACTTCCATTTACTATCGACACCTTGAGTTTGTGTGGAGGAAAAATTCCTGGTGACCATAGAGACTGACTCTCAATTAGAGACAGAGAGTGATACAACCAAAAAATGCCAGGAGGGTACTGACTAAGACCAGACACTATCAGGAAGTTTGGGGTGAAACACAGCATCCTACAACCCTGCGTCATGGAGAAAATACATAATTAAAAAAGACTCAGCTTTTTAATTAAAAAATATGCTGAGTGAAAAGTGAAGGCACACAAAACCATTGAAACTGTAAATAGAAACAAAGGAAAAGGCTTCTAATCTGAAACACAATAAAATCCATTTAATATTAATTTGATTAGAGAAATAAAACAGCATATTCATAACCTAAAGAATCATGAAAAAATTATAAGGAAGGCTTATTTGGGCTTCCTACCCTTTTGTGCCAGCAAATTAGAATTAAATTAAGAAAACAGTAGGGACATATAAATCTTTCATGGAAACAGTCATGATATCTTGCGCCTTCCAAAATTTCACCATAGAGACAATTTTTCCTTCTATTATTTTGTAAAGGCAAGAAAAAGCAACTTAAAACAAAAGCAAGCTACAAAATTACCACATTTCACAAGGCATCTTTCCTTTTTTTCCCCAAAATTCTAATACCAGTTTTATTAGACAGCCTAAAATGCTATCGCCACTTGAGGAGACAAAGAGGAAAAAATGTAAGCCTCTTCTTAGTTCCTAGTGAAAAATATTGTACTACTGAAAATAACTTCAAAGCATACAAAAAATTGAAAGTTCTACTAAATGAATTATTTCACTACTACCATCTTTGTCCTTTGTATGCATTCTAGTGCTTATTTCGGGTTGATTTTTCATAAATCCAATTTTAAAATCAGCAAAAGTTAATGCTGAAATTATACGTACATGCAGAAATTGCAAATTGGATTTTCCCAGAATGCAAATTTCTACTTTTTCTTTTGGGAAATTATTTTCTACTTGTAAAGTATGAACGGTTTATTCTTCAGAATTCCAACTTAAATCTCTTGCTACAGTAATCTTTAAGTGTCCTAGTAGAACATCATAACAACCTAAATAATTCCCTGTGACTTTTTTGATCCACACAAGTCTAAGGAATGTTGCCTTTTTTACTTTAAAAATAATCCTTAAAAGAGTTTCCAGTGTGATGTATTTAAAATTAATTCATCAATGGGTTCAACTATGATCCAGGTATAGCAGGGAACAGAATGCACAAAGTGAGAAGGAAAGAATAGCTTCACACTCTTCCTCAACTTCCTTCATCTTTTCAATATATTTTCTCTCCTCCTGTAGTGTTTATTTTCTCAGGACACTTCCCTCACCATTACCACTGCATTTTATTTTACTCTTCATTGCCTGGTTCAGCCCTTCATTATTTTATTGTTGGGTTAGGTGGACAAAAGCTTTTTTTGCAGTACAGAATTGATTGCTTCCCCACAGGAGTGTCAGAAATCAGCAGGGAGTTGAAAAAATAAACATCCAGAGCCAGCTTTTCTCCAGATAGAAACAAGAGGGGACAGAATTTCCAACAATAATTACTCATGTCCATCCTGATGGAAACACTCCTGACATAAGAAATAGAATTTATTTTAAAAATAAAAATAGGAGAACAGAATAATCTCTGTCAAGGAGGTTTTAGCAAAAGCCATGGAAGTTGTCAATTCCTCTGTTTTATTCAGTCTGTTCAGGTCATGATGACTTTGTTTAGGCATTTGCTTTCTAATTTCTTTCAATTAGAGCATTGCTATTCACTGTATTTTTTTTCCTTATATGTAGTTTTATACAATTCATAATCCATTTTTAGTCCTAATATTCAATGGCTTTGATAAGTCTTTCAAGTCTTTATAATTTGATCAAATTATATTGATTGTGATCTTTCTTCATCACAAAGAAACATATATTCCGACAGGGAGAAAAAGAAAAAATTACTCTTTCAATGTGGAATATAGTTAATTAACATATGGCATGTGATCAACAACCTTAATCCAATATACAATATTCAAAACTAGCACATTATTTATGAAACTATGTTGCATTATCAAACAGAAATGAGTTTAGGAATTAGAGAACCTAAAGACCAAGTACTGCAGAGGCCCTGCTTAGGAACACAGCATTGTTCAATGGCATTGATAAGTCTTTCAAGTCTTTATCATTTGATCAAATTATATTGATTTTGATCTTTCTTCATCACAGAGAAACATATATTCCGACAGGGAGAAAAAGAAAAAAAATTACTCTTTCAATGTGGAAGATAGTTAATTAACGCATGGCACGTGATCAACAACCTTAATCTAATATACAATATTCAAAACAAATACATTATTTATGAAACTATGTTGCGTTATCAAACAGGAATGAGTTTAGGAATTAGTGAGCCTGAAGACCAAGTACTGCAGAGGGCCTGCTTAGGAACACAGCAGTGACCTGTCTGTGTCTCACTGACCATTGGAATTCACTCCCAACACAGGCATTTCCAGGAAATGGGAATTGAACAGCTCAGCAGAAATGGCAAGCCCAGGAGGGCAAGGAAAAGGAAAACCTGCTTGATATCACGGGGGTACTGACAAAAACATAACTTGGCTTTCCACCTCCTTTTTTAGACAACTAACTGTTCTTTTGAGGAATTAAATGAGCAAATTGAATCGAATTGAATTACATCATATGGAATTAAATCAGTTATAGGGGTTGGATTAATTCTCTGGTCCACTAACTCCAGTTCTCTTTTACTAGACTCTTTCTTGGCTCATTTATTCTCCCTTATTTTATTTTTTATACATTTATTCCTTTAATCTCACCTGTAGAATCACTTTGTAAATAACACACATATACAGACCCATCTGCATGCAGAGCATCCCAAGATAGTTTCTCTTTTTTAATTTTCTTTGGTTTTTTTTTCTTTTTTTGTGATTTAGTTGCATTTAACTGAGCTACTGTGAAAGGAACAGAAGTATTTTTTCAAGTCAATGGAGTTCAAAATGTTTTACTAAAATAAAATACAATTGCAGTTTATATTTTAAATTTGATGAAAATATAATCCATGCAAAAACTTCTCCCAACTAAGATATTAATCATATATTGCTATAATAGCAGAGAATCAAAGAAACTAAGGAATCTCTTACTGCACAAGCCATTTGAAGTAGATTGAAAAAAGCCCCAGAGAGCCCCAGAGATGCACCTCCAATAAGTGGAGTTTGGATGATTTAAGAGAATTTCCTTTCATACTCTGTGTGAGAACATTTTGCAGAGTTGAAATCCCAGATTTTATCATACATTTACTGCAAAATGAAAGAAGAAAACAGGAAAGTGTGGATAAAGCACTTAGAATCCTTGCAGAAGCTGCACAATACACAAAAAAGTAATTCTTGAGTTTACAAATTGTGCTGTTAGAAAATATGTAAAGATTATCTGGGATATATAACTCTCACTTCTTGCTTTAAATATTACATATTACTGTTCCTTTCAAGTCCAGTAATACTCTAATTTATTCTGGCTTATTGTTTTTTTTTTTTTTTTTCTGCTAAGAATTTCTCTCTTAAAAAAATATTTTCTTTTCAAAGTTCCCAAAAATGACAAACTATTTTTCTCTTTCTTATTTTACAAAAGATGACCAAAAAATCATCTGATGATGTAATCAATTCAGTGTCTCACCCCCTCATTCCAAAATTTCATGCCTCACTGGAGTTACACCACACGAAAGATTTGTCTCTTATGAAAGTCAGTCAGAATTCACTGGTTTGGCCCTTTGGAGAGCACTCTGGTTGCCAGATAATCTGAGTGCATGTTATACACATGGGAGCAAGGAGTAAATACAAGACAAATTAAACTAAATGTTTCCTTACACATTTCTCACCTAACAAAACCATGGTTTACTCTTATTGAAATAAATAGCACCTAACTATTAAAGTACAGATCTCATTTGTCTTAATGGAGTTAATACTGAAAAAACCCATCCTAGAGTCAATCAAACCAAGAGTGATATTTTTTCAAAGCATGATCTTGCCATTTGTGTGAAACTTACACTGTAAATCCGTGACTTTTTGTATTCTTCAAGTTTTCCATTGTTCAGTGTGGATTAAGCCTTACAACCTACGTGTGATTAGATGTGGTGAACAAATAAAAAGAAGTTTTCCTTATTTCTAATATGCAATATTATGTTTTACACAATATGTTTTACACAAATGGCAAGATCATGCTTTGAAAAAATTTACCCTGCAACCTCACTTATGGCGGTGCCCTGTGGAAACCCTGTGGCTGTGTCTGGTTTGTGGCTGGGAGAGCACAGCAGGGCAGAAGAGATTTAGGCTGGGAATAACTTCATTTAGAAATTGCAAATTTACCTGGTAGTTTCCCAGAATTTCCCCAAGCCCATCCCCTGCTGATGAACCTCTGCCATGTCAATAGTGGTGGCTCCATGTATTAGTTTTTTTTATAATACTAATATATAATATCACCTCCATAATAAAAGATCCACCACTACCTTTAGACTAACCGCAGGTCAAATTTTAGAAATGAGATTTTTCTTGGCGATACCTGCTCAAATGAGAAAAAGATAAATTAAATAGTTCTACTGAGAAAAATTAAATAGTTCTGTTAAGAGAAACAGAAACCCAGGCACTAAAGCCTAACTACTTTTATTACACCTAGAAAATAAGGATAAATTATTTCTTCATTTACTTCTTTTGGTATGAAATGGCAAGGTAGCTCCTAACATTTCTTAGACCTTCCTCTCCTGGACTTAAAAAACACCAGTGAGAATTTCAAAAATTATGTATTTAAGTAATGTAAAAATGGGATATAACCTTTAGAGAGGGGTGAAAAAGGTGAGGAGATTTTCCATGCCCCTGTAGTTGATGTAGTTGAAAAGACTACACTAATGGCCATACCTGACATATAAAAGCTTGTAACAGCTGTTATGAAACATTTTCATAAGATTACGAAGCTGGTATAACAAAGTACAATATTAATTTACTTGTCTTTTCTCTAATTCTGTGATCGACCTGTGTCACTGGGGACAGGGAATCTTGAAACGATTAAATATAGTTTTTAATGTGTTAGAATATTTTAGCAAAAAATACAATTAATCTATTACTTTTCATACATTTAGCCCTTTTGGAAGGAAAATAAAATGTCCATCTTCTATGATGAATTGAATGGAACTCACTTGGTTTGCTTTTACGTGTTATTTCTGCATATGATTTTCAAGACTTGATGAAAATTCCAGAAAGAAAATGCTTTGCAGTTTCTGTTTGTACAGGACAGCAGATTAATATCTTCAAACTCCATCAAATGAACTGAAGAATAATTCATAATTTCTCATGAGCCCACTAGAAAGTGATAGATCATAATCAAGAACACAATTTTTTTTTTGCACAATTGTTTTACATCATACACAATGTGGTCACCTGCAAGAGCAATTTCATTAGAACTTTCTGTCAGTTTTGCTCTGTCATACAGGAGATAGAGGCTTCTTTCTTAACATTGCTGTCTCTGGAGCAGTAACAGGAGGCGCTGGCATGTCATTTGAGCATCAAAACCAGAGAGCACAGCGCCCCTTTCACTTTATTACAGAGCTCAGTTCATAATTTAAACTGTGATCTTTTCTAGCTCTAGTATTCAATTCACCTGCAAAAGCACTGAGTGTTTTGTAGAAGTAGGAAGGAATCAGAGACAATGTCTGTGGTTCCAAGAGGGGTAGGGAACACGATGGGGAAATCATCACTAATATGACTGACATGGAACACATATATACTTACCCAACCAAACACACCCCAGTGCTTTTCCTTTATGCTTATCATGAGCAAGCAGGAATAACTGATTTTTGATTAGCCAATAAAACTGGATTAGCACTCAGCAAGAATGAATATATTGTTTGAAACGGTCACTGATAGTATTTTGTATTGCTGCAAAAAGGATCAAAGATTGTCACTGATCCAGGGTTGTACTTGACAACAACCATACCTTCTTATAGGTATTCTTATAGGTCTCCTAATTAAATAATTTAGGGGTTAGTAAAATACTATGTGTTTTTAAAACTGTGTTGACCATAACTGCTTTCACAAATATTGGTTAGAGTAGCCATAATTTGTTAACATAAACCCATTAATTACAGATTTAAGTAGTCCAGAGTTAGGTTTCCTTAACGGAATTTTTTTCACTTTTCAGATGAGCCTTGGCCACGGACAGACTTTTCCTAGCCAGATGGGCAAAGAACACATAGGAACGTGTAACTGTAGTAGTTTTGTACAGAATCTATCACAATGCTTAAAAGAAATCACCAATGAAATACTCGACTGCAATTTGAAGAGACAGGAAAACCTGGGAATCACAGTTGCAATATTTCACATTCAGTTCCATCTTTGCCCTCTATTAAAATTCCCTTTGAGTAGATATTATTTTTCATGCAGCACATCAAAGGATAATGCCTTGCCAAATGTTTCTTAGAGATTGTTATAGAACTTTGGGTTTCATTCAGTATTGCACTTATCAGACTCCTTGCAGGGTGTGATTCATTGTCACCTATCCCCACTGTGTCCTCTTTCAGTCAGGCCTTTGTTCTACAACATTCACTTGCAGACTTGAGAACTGTGCATCCAACAGGAGACGTTTACCTCCTCAACCTATTGGAATTCCATCTTAAACTTACAGAATAGAAACATATTTTTCAGTGGGGTCTTCATCCTGCGTGCTGTTCCATACTAGAAAGACAGATTTTTGCTAAGAATATTATTTACCTGGCACGAGACCCCAGAAACCCTCAGTGAGGGTGGTTAGGAAAGAAAACAGGTGAAAAGACATTCAGAAATGATATATAAGATTCCTTTTTTTCCCCTAATTTAAATAACCTTAAAATGCTTCTGTTCAGCTGCCAAGACATAAAGTTTAATTTGGCAGAACTTCTGCTTGGAAGAACACAATGTCCTGAAGTGGGTTTTCTTATGGAAAGCTTTCCTTTTAGCTTTCAGCATGCACAGTATACACCAGCCCTGTACCAATAAGCCAAATCCAGAGAATGTATATAAACAGAAAGGCAAAGGGTGTGCACTTCCCATGGTACATGAGTCTGAGTTTAAATTAATGAAAACTGGGTACTCCACAGGGAGTCTAATTGTCATGCAAATTACAGCAACTTATAGTATCTTCTGATTCGTCTGACTTTGTTCTTTCCATTCTTTAAACCCAAATCCTCAGATTTCTTTCTGTGATTTACTCCATGGACAGCATTTTGATTTGATTTTGCACATAGGGATACAGCTCTTATTACAGGTATTATTATGGCTAAGCTTCTTTCATATTTGTGCCTAGAAGTCCCAGAACAACTGAACTGGAAACCATTACCTTTGATATAAAGATGAATTTTCTTATTGACAGTTATAAATAATAAAAAACAGAAAAAAATTTTCAGTTTTGTCTAATAAAGTCAGCAACAACTGAAGCTTCTTGCGAAACTTTTCTGGCATTGTGAAAAGCATCTTGTGATATAATAGAGATAATTGCAAACACCATTAGAAGGAATAATCTCAATCTTGCATTAGAAATCAAACACCCTTGTTTGCCAGTATGTTGTTTGCATAAACTAAAATGAAAACTGTGATATCCTTCGGTAATGATCCAAAATGGTTTAATTATTCTCTTTAAAGTGATTGTGTTTTGGACCATCAGAGCAGATTATCATAAGAATTTTAACAAACTTTTGATGTTTAAAGCCACACTAAGAATGAGCTATATCCAAGTACAGAAAAAAACCAATATTTTATTTATAATCTTAGTTTAGTGTTTGAACTACAAATTCTGGTTCTAGAATTGCTTAAAAGATCATGGGTTTTATAGGCTTTCACAAGTAAATTAATTTTTGGTTTGATTTTTTTTTTACTTTTTTCCATTTTTTTTTTTTCACAGAATGGTGCTTTCGGTAAATACAGAGCAAATCATTACATGGAGAAAAAAAAGGTTTACTTGTTTCTCTCACTTGCAAAATTACTGTTATTACTCCATTCTCTGCTGAATAATTTCAAAAAGGGCATGAGAAAACAAAAGAAAAAAGAGAAAGTGACAAAATAGACCGAATCTCACCACTAGAATTCACCATAAAAATTCCCAAAATTTAACAGAATTCTTACAAAATTTCCTAGATCAGTTCTTTTAGGGAATCAAGATCTCCTATGAAAAATATGGCAAATGGGAGTCAGGGTAGGTTGGGCAGGAAAACGGGAACGAGGAGGGTAAATAACTGCAGCAAAAACAGGTTCTGAGGAATACACATAATTTTGTCTGCTTTAGATCACAATAGAATTTTTAATAAATAAATTTCTTTTTCTTTGTAAAGACACTTTTGAAACAGTAGATTTAGCCCAGTCATTTGTGTCATTTGTTTTATAAACCATCTTTTGTTGTCCCCCCACCCCACCCCTTAATGTCATAAATGTTTTAGATTTGAGTCTCTTGAACATTGTCTTTCGAGTTCATTCGGATCAATAACGGTTCATGCACTGAACTGTGTATTGAATTTATTGTGTTAACTGTTGTTGTGTGGTTGAAAGGAGATTTATAAGAGTTATAGTGATTTAAGTGCTCATGCTCTATTGCTGGCATGGGCAAATGACTCTCTATGGGTGTGTCACCTGTAAGCTCATCATCCACATTAATGATCTCTACAGTCCGCGTTGGAGCGTGATGGTTCTGCCGGTGATGCTGTTTCCTCATTTTGTAGAAAATTACCAGCATCACAGCAGCCATGAGAGTGATAGCCACAAAACAACCAATTATGATTTTGGTAGTCTTCATAACCTCATCTATTCCTGGGATCCCGTTGTTTGCGTCCGTCACAGGAATGGTGAACGTTTTTTCTGTTGATCTTGTGCTCTGTGGAGTGAGTGAGGTTGTCATGTTAATGGTTTCCCAGTTGGTCACTGGTGTGGGCCCAACCTGCTCTGTGGTCTGTGCCTCATCCTGAGAAGGTTCCACAGTCTCTACCGTGACGGTCGAAAAGTACGTGTAGCCGGGGTTATCCAGGGCGGTCACATTCAGCGTGGCAGAAGCCGTGGTGTTCCCGACGGAGTTACTCACCATGCATGTGTACAAACCCGTGTCTTGCACAGTTACCTTTGTAAAATTTAAGGTGCCGTCACTGAGCACAGCAATCCGAACTCTGTACGCCCCATGCGTCATTACCGATCCGTTCGGAGTAATCCACGACACGGAGGTCAGGGAGGTCGATGCCCGGCATTTCATCTCTGCAGCCATGCCTTCTGTGACGTTGAGGTCTGCTGGTGGCTCCACTATGACTGGAGCATAACATGTGAAGTAATTCAGGTCCAGCTCGCCAATGTACCTTCCTTTTAGACTGGGGGGCGTGTGGCAGCGGGCACAGCATGCAGTGTTGGAGGGCGCCTTGTCTTTAATCCACCAGCTGAGCCAAAGGATATCACAGTTGCAGTTCCAAGGATTGTGATGCAAGTGGATCCTTTCTAGGCGGAGCGGTGTGAACAGGTCATGAGGCAGTAGTGTTAGATTGTTGTGTGCCAGGTTGATCTCTACAAGAGACTGAAGGTTATCAAAAGCATTCCTTTCTATCACTTGAATCTGGGACTGTATCATCCATAATTTCTGAAGATGCATTAACCCTTGGAAAGAACCTGGCCGGATGGCAGTCAGGTGATTCCCAGAAAGATCTAACTCATCCAGTTTTACAAGCGGAGTAAGGTTAGGAATCTCTCGAAGATTGCACATGGCAAGGTTCAAATACCTCAAGTTGGACAGACCTTCAAAGGCACCTTCTGAGATGTATGAAAGCCTTTTCAATTCTCCCAAATCCAACCTCCGGAGAGAAGGGATTCTGTTAAAAGCATAAGAAGGGATGCTCTCGATAGGGTTGTTTCTCAACCACAGTTCCTTCAGTTTTGATAGGTATACAAAAGCCCCATTTGGGATAGTGGTCAGACGATTGTCAAAGAGTTCCAAAGTGTTGAGATTGGCCAGACCATTGAAAGCCCCTATTTCAATTGTTCTGATGTGATTCCTGCTGAGCTGCAGGATTTCTAGGTGCCTCAGATGCTTGAAGCTATTAACTTTAATGATTTGGATCTGGTTCTCATGGAGATTGAGTAGCCGGGTGTTGGTGGAGATGCCGTCTGGCACGTCTCTAAGATTTTTCCGTACACAAATCACTTTGCTGAACTGGTTGCTGCAGGAGCAGACAGAAGGGCAAGTTTGAGCCCTCACTAGACCAGCCACCACAAGAAGCTGAAGAGCCAACAGCACCACAAGCAGGGGGTCAAATAGGGCCCTGTTAAACCTAGGACCTATCATTATCTGCTGTGGATGTAAGGTCATCTTGTTCAACATTCATAATTTATTTGGTGTTGGTCCTTCTGGAGTTTGAATCGTCTGAAAGAAAGGAAGAAAGGAGAAGGAGAACATTAAAATAATCTCAAATAATCATGTTCTCTCAACAAAAGCTTCTCAAGTCCTTTCAACTCTACCAATTTCTTGAAATTTGGTAGTGAGAACAGGTATAGAATTTCTAATATTATTTCTCTGTACAGATATGTATATCAGCTGCAACTGGCAATGAGATAAGAAATAGCCATCCATTAGTTCTCCTGCACATTCCAATGTACAGTGTGGATGGCAGATAAGAAGTTCAATCACAATGAATACCTAAAAGAAATGTAACTCAGGGGAGAGTTGAAAGAAAGGACAAGCATCTCGAAAGGCAAAAGTCAGTAACATAGGAATCTACTAAGAAAGGAATTATTAGAGTATTCAAGGTGTTAACCCTTTTTACACATTGCGAGGCAAGACAACAGATAATATGAAAATCAAGTGGAGACTCCTGTCTGGTATGGGTAAAATCTTGGTCTATACAAACATGATTCCTGAATCAGGGTCTAACTACAAGCAAGTCTCCAAAACTGAGTGTCATGCAGATGACAGGGCAAGATCTTGCCTATAAGAATTAAAAAAAAAAAAAATTAAAATAAAGAAGCATGCTGAGCATCATCCAATTTAATGATATGTCCTCTTCAATTCTTCTGTTTGGCACCAGCAGCAGAGAAACACTCATTAGCAAATGTGTACTGAACACAGAAATGAGAATAGCCATTTATTTAAATGTTGAAAAATATCCCTGTAGCTGCAGGGTTGGCAGTTTCATTGGCACCTTGAAAAAACTCTCAAAAATTTCTTACTGCAAAGGGAAAAAAGACCTTTACACCACAAATGATCATTACCATTTTAAGAACTTCAGTACTGATTCATGTGTGGCAGTTTTTATAGTCCCCAGCCTTCGGTTCATTTTCAATCTGCTGCTCAGTTCAAGATTCCTCTGTTGCTGAGATTAATGAAATTTCTTATAAATCAGCCAAAAGTGAAGTCTTAAAAATTACTGCAAGCTTAAAGCATATTTATAACCTAGAGCACCCAGATGGATAGTACATATATATTCAGTAAAACAAAATACCATAAGGCAACGGTTTTCCACTCCAGGCTCCAAATTGATTCATTTTGTGTAAAAAAAGAGACCTTTCTTAACAAAAAAAAAAAAAA
>VXAX01006618.1:517464-542017 GCA_013399835.1 Leptocoma aspasia
AAAAAGGAAAAAAAACCACCACCAAACCAGGAAAATATATTAACTTTCATCTCACAGCAATTCACTTAATGAAAAACTTTTTTTTCTAATTATATATTCAGACAATGTGTTTTTGAGAATTCATTTCTGCATTTTTTAAAAAACCTGTTATAAGGGTTCAGAGCTAGCAAGTGTTCTAATCTCATTTTTAATAATTTACTGCAGAGAAAGCCTATATAAAAAACTGTGAAGGGAACTAGAAGGTCTGGGCTGTATCTGTATGTTTGATCTCTCTATATGTGCTATTTATAAAACATCATTCTTGTTATGAAAGATTTATGAAAGTAATGTGTTTTGCAACCTTGAGCAAGTCACTCAACGTCTCTCTCTGCAGCTTACACTTCTGTCCCCTGGCTCTGGAGAGCCCTGTGGCTGCAGTGCCAGATGTCACTGCTCCCACCCCTCCGTCCCTTCCCTCTGCCACCACTGCGCTCCTGAACACCAGGAGTGTTCGTGGCTTTGGGATAATGTACTAGCCTAGGTGAGGGGTGGCTGCTCTGCACACCTTCTTTTCACTGCAGGCTCACAAGGCCACCTGCCTCTTCAGAGGTGCTGAGCAGGATGTATGGAGAAACACTCTAACCACTAAAATTCAAGCTCACTTGCTAAAGTCCAACTGCAGTAAAACCATCTTCAAAAAGCGGGTGGAAAGGCCATCGTTCCCATCTTTCTTACACAGTTACGAAGAAAAACCTGCCGTTGTGGTCAAAAGAATTCTATTAGAGACTAATATCAATTTTAGGGTGTGTGACCCATGAATTTTGCTGTTGAATTGTAATTAACCATAATCTGTGATAGTTAATGTGGTTGTATTAGCTTTTTTGTCGCCTTTTTTTTTTTTTCTTTTTGGTGCAGTAATTTGGTTTTCCCTTCTCATTTTCAAAATTCTTCTGAAACTTATACCCTAAGGACTTGGACTGAATAATGAATTCCATTAACAAGTAATAAAACAGACGCAGAAACACAACAAACCAATTATTTTACCATTGCACTGGTGCAATGTTTTTGTCTTGACTGAAACTGGGATGAGAACTCAGCCTGCTGTGTCTGCCTTCAGAGCTGCCAGTTGTGTCCAGGGCTGGTGGGGCACAGGCACCACGTGGGGCTTACAGAGGTACAGGAATCTTCTCCGACCAATTCAGTACTAAAGGCCAGCTTTGGAGGATGTCATGTAGTTTTTCTACCTTTCTTTTTGTGACTGTCTAATCCCAATCCTGTATCCTGGATTCCCTGGAGGACCAGTAAAACTACAGCATTTGCAGAACAAAAAAGTACAGAGAAATAAGAAAGGCTGTGGGAGAGCAAGCACCCTCGAGGTCAGGCTGTGCATGCACCAAGTCCTAGCTGCTCTTTTCTAGCCTCCATGAAGCTGATGATCCCAAGCCACTTTGCAAGCACTCCAAGGCACTTTCCTCCTGTTCAATTACTTGAATCTGAGGGTATCTCCCAACATTTCCTTTACCTAGTTCTTCATCCAGCAAATCTTCCCTTTTCATCACTACACATACGCGCCATGGGGGAAAAAAATCATTTTACTTGAGTACATCATTACAACAAATAAATTACCCAGTTATGAGACTGATCAGTAAATGTTGTCTAACCCAAACCAAAACGTTTCTGTGTCTCAGTTGCAAAAAGATTTTTGAAAGAAATGCTTTTATCTTCTTAAGATAAATTCCCTATATCCTTCCTATTTTTGGTTATTGACTGAAACAATGAATCATTCACATAGAACAGCTTTTTCCTTGAACTGATGGCCAAAATTGCCTGTGGCTTTTACATTTACTGTTCTCCCTAGTCCTGTGCTAGGGATGTCTCAATCAAACATATGCCTCAGTACAATGACCTATCAAAGACCTCCAGGGAAATCTGACACCGTCAGGCTTCTGCAAAATTCAAATCCATGCATACTTCAAACACAAGTTTGGTTACTGACTAATTTATAGCTTCTCTGAGTCTATAATTTTGAAGATAGGATCACCATTTCGTGATCTGTGAATACAAAGTTCTAGATATGTTTTCACATGTATTGGTATGTTTGATCTTTCTGCATCTAAGCCATATCTTGCATAATATATAAGTACAGAATATCTATATTGCCAACCCTCTGCAACATTTTCCAGGAGGCAGTAGAGCGAATCTTAGCTTTTGCAACCACCATTTGATTCAACTTTGGACTTATTTATATTACTTGATTTTTTTCCCTCTTCTTTGGTAATACAGGAAGCAAAATACAGTTTTTAGGACAAGACCACACTAAGTGGACTTGGTGCTGCTAAAGTACAGGGTAGATGATGATCCAAAAAAGTAACTGTGACCAGCAGAAAATACACTAGGCAATACCTTGCTAGTCCTCACTTCCAGCTACTGAGGTTTGCATGAGGCTGACATATGGCAGTAAGATTCCTAGTGTCTGGAAGAATGTAGTAAAAACGATCCTTTCTTTTACACTGGTGGTTTTCCAGAGCTCAGAGCTTAAATATTCAGGAAGTCTTGATGCAGGTATTTCATATCAGGGTAATTTTAAATCACAAATATCTTGGAAATACCCTGGAAAAAAATTAGCCAGCACAAAATCACAGTGGAAAATTAATTTAAAGCCTTGAAGTGTGTTATGGAAATATTTTATTGGGCTTTACATAAAGTTCCATCTGGAGCTCTGTACTCAAGTAATTTGCTATTTAATACCTATTTATGCTAGAGATACTTGAAGGTTTAGCTTTACAAGCCCACACATGGAACACAGACCATCAACCAGCTTCTTTAGTCTTTGTTGACACCTCTTTGTCTTCTAAGTAAATATTTTTTTCATTTTTCTAGTACCAAAAAAGCAACTCTACGGTCAATTCAATATCACTAGTGCCCTCTGCTGTATAGACTAAAAATTCAGTTTAAAATGCTAAGAATTTCCTTACTGCACAGTTGGTTCCCCAGAAACAGTACAATTATCAAATGTGTTTCCAAACATGGCCTTAAGTCTGTCTGTGGCACTGCTCTAATTACCACAGCATACATCATCTGTTTTTTTAGCACAGTAATGTATATTCTCTTTATGGCCATGGAGACATTCCCAGACATATATGGAGAGCTGTTCGTTTGGTTTTCTCTTTGCACAGAAATAAAATTTTTTTTTTTTTTGAAATTGACATTTGAAATGCATGTTCTCCTCTCTATAGCTTATCTGACTCTTTGTTACTCTCGATGTACTACACATTTTCCTCTGAGCTAAAAGCAGTGCCCTCTTAAGATCCAGTGCAGAAGATGAAGCAAGGAATGACAGAGCTAATCTACCTCTGCAGCTGCAGCTTTCCTCAGGGACAGCTTGAAGGATGAAATGTAACTTTGCCAAGTGTGTATGCAGAGATGCCTTCCTTATGGGCCTTGTAATAGTTCCTCTTTTTTTTTTTTTTTTTTTGGAATTAAGTCTTGGGCCTGATCTATACTACCAGGAGAAAGTGACTACGCTCCCTCTGATTGCTGAAGGATTTTCCTGTAATGAGGGTCTTTGGTAACAAGAGAGAACTTCCACACCATTTCCAAAGATCTGCCTAATGAGGTATGGCAGGTGGCAAAGATATTTCCCCAAGCTGCTGTGACCCTTAGCTGGATCACTGGCAGTTTAGTCGCTGTTGGCAACTCATACTTTGCTTTCTGTCTGGTTTGTGGGTCTGTGAATAACTGCCTCAGCAGCAGAGCTGTGCAGTGCAAAGGCCATGGCTTTATCCCAATATATGGTTTAAGATACAGTATGATCTAGCTCACTTTGGTTTATGCTGTACCACTGCCATGAAAAAAATTGGGATGTGATATGTTCTGCATTGAAAATATAGACAGAATTTATCAAGTATCAGGGGTTTAAACCATCACAGTAGAATTACATAATCACAAATGCATCACAGTTAAGTCTCAGCTAAATAATTGTTAAATCACAAAAACTCTCCCTCAGCCATGTCCCAGAAAATTTCAGGATGAGAAGCATTCAAATCACTTTTTTTTCAAATTTTTTTAAGTTGACAAATATGTGGATGCATTCAGAAAATGCATCTTTACTTCACACTAAGTAGCACAGTTATGTGTGCTGTGCCTCACATCCTTTTAAAGAGGTTTTCTGGGAGAAAAACCCTTTGCAACGATATCCGCATTTTTTTCAGAAAACAAGCCACTCTAGAGTTGCAAATTACACAGCAGATTTCCAAACATGTGAAGAGGAGCTAGGTGCGTCAAGCAGCTAATTATGCTGGGAAGTCTCTTCCGGTAGCATCAGCACCAGAGAATTGAAAATAGTTTCTGTATGAAACAGAGCTTGGAGTACAGCAATAAAAATAGGTCCAAATCCCAGGATGACCTTATGCAGAAGCAACTCTTTTGACTCTCTTTTCAGGAACTCTGAATGCTCCAAGGGCCTGAGACTGATCCCCTTTTGGCAGCAATGGCAGCAGAAGCAGCCAAGGGAATTTCAGGGTAGAGACACGCACACAGTATGCTTTAGCTCCACAAATACTGAAACACATGAGGGTTAATCTTCATCCCAGAACAGAGACTGAACTGTGGGCAGGGAGTTCCACCAGGGTCAGAAATCCTCTACCAACATCTGCTCTGCAAATGCTGCAGCAGCCTCACATGTGTGTCCCCATATGGCTGTGCAGGGTTGGGCCCATGGAACCACATTGCCAGGGATTCACTCACCACTGCCTCCTGCCCACCTCACCTCCCCGCTTTTCTCTCTGGAAATACCTTTCCACCTGGCTGAACCCTGGAGGACTTCAGCTCTCAGTTCAAGAGCAGTGCAAGCAGTTTGCATGCCATCAGTACAGTGATACCATTCTCTTTCTCCATGGGAAGCTTTTGTCACTAACAAAGGAACGCATGCCCTGCTCTTAACGGAGAACTACAATGCATCATCATGCAAAATCAGTGAAATGGTTACAGTAGACCTCATATCTTCCTTTTCCCTTCCTTTATTTTTTACTTCTTCATGGATTGACTCCTGTCAGAGGTGTTCGGCTTTTTTAAAACAGATTGGTTTACAACGAAACCCCATGTCTATGACTATAGAATTGGGTAACTATCTACATTCTTAAAAATCAGTTTTCCCTTTTCACTGCTATAGGACTTTAAAAGTCTCAACAACAGTTAAGGGAGCCATTGCAATAATGTCTAAAATCCTGTGAGGTTTCAAAGCCCAGCAGTTTTTATCTATTTGTTTTTTATTTTGTTTTTAGTTAAATACAGTGGAGGCCAAAGCAGACTAGAAAGACAGCCCTGCAATGCAAACTGATTACTCATGAGACCAGACAAATCAAAACACTCACAATGCAAATTATTCTCCTCTTTGCATGTTTTTGCTCTGGGACATAGTTCTGTGACCCCTTGAAGCATTTAAGTGTAAGAGGTGGAGTGGATATTGCTGTACCATAGATACTTCCCAGTTCTCTCCTGCAAGCCTTTTAAGACTCAGCTGAATCACTAAGACACTGATCTGAAAGACCTAAATGTGATTGGACACATTCAATCCTCCTGAATCACCACTGATTTCAGGGGAGTTCAATCAAGGGTGAGTTTGACCCAGTCTGCCTTTTTCCTCTTGTCTTTCATTTTGTTATACAGAAAACAGCTTTATTTCACCCACCTCATTTTCCAGCATGATTTAATATTTCCTCTCTCATTTCTTCCTAAGGTTTAAAATTTTCTCTTTAACATCAGGTAAAAGAAATTAACATGAAATAAACATTTTAAAAATGAGAATTTGAGTGCATATTGGTCCAAGCAAAAATATTTGCATTTTAGCTAGAAATTAAGATATTTCGTAGTGTCTCAATCTCAATCAGTCTGGTATTTCTCCTAATTTATAAAAACAATTTTACTCTTGAGCATCATTCTCAATTTGTATCCTCAGTAAAAATAATTTCACAGGAAAATCGTAGAAAACATCAGATGATATCTAATGAATATTTCTTCAGGACAAACTTAGATTTCTTAAGAGGAATTACATTACTTCTTAGTTGTCCTCTCCCTGGATGTCACTCCAAGGGTGATGAGGACAAAACAATCCTAACTTCTCTGTTCAGACTGTTCACAGTGGTATGAATAGGAGCAATCTATGAACTATTCACAGTGAGCTAAAATTCTTTCATAAAATCCACCACAATACAGCTTGGTTCTAGTGCACCCAGAAACATCCTAGAATTTTAATTGGAATTAACTTTTAAGTGGGTTAGTTCTATTGCATTAAATCTTAGTGTGGACATTCTTATTTAGAATTTAATTTAAGCTAAATTGAATCAAGGCCACTGTAACTTCAATTAAGAGTGTCCATAAAAGGATGTAATGTAGTTTAGCTAGTCCCTTTTCAAAGTTAATTTGGATTCATTTTCTTGAGACCCTGTATAGACATTAGGAACTTTTGTTCTGTATTGACTTGGGCTTGATTCAAACCAATTACATAAAGGTAAAAAGGTTTTCTACCTCATCACTGATCCCCCTGGGTTACTGAAGTTCCATTTTGCTTCACTAATTCAGTTGATTAAATACATTTTCTCTGCCATTTTGTTGTTTGTTTCATCTCATATCTCCTTCTGGACAGATATTTATGTAGGGGAAAACAGGCAGCTGAACAATAGAAAGTTTACAATAGCCTGATAATGAAATTCTCTTAATTACAGAAGTCTGTCACAGCACCTAATGTGCCAACCATGATATAAGAGGAAGTCATACAGGCACCTTCAGGATTTCCCTCCCTTATGGCAGAAATATCTCAGTGAGCAATAATTAAACTGCACTATTTCTATAACTATGCTTTCTTAATTATTTTTTCCTTTATTATCAAACTAAAATCACAGGTCCATGTTAGAAAGGCATATGAGAACAACAACAAAATTAGCACAAAAACAACTCTTAATAAAAAATTATATTCTGTTCTAAAGCACTGGTCCAAAATAGTGCAGGTTTTGGTCTTGTCATATTGGGGTAATTTTTTGAAATATTATAGTATTTTTTTGTTTTAGGAATGATTGAACATCTATTTAGACATAGTACAGTCTAGTTTTAGTCCAGTAGAATAGTATCAATTTTTATACAAGGAAACATTAAATTGTACATTAACATCCTTTTCAAAAACATACTACAGCATTTCAAACTGGTAGGTAAAAATCTGCACTTTAAGTATATGTAATATTAAAGTTTGTGTCTTTTCAAAAATGGAAAGGCAAAAAAGTGCAAGGCTCATGGAATCCAAGGTATTAGCCCTGATTACTTTCAGAATTTTCTCACAATTTATAAAAACAGATGTAAGAAATATCAGTCAGAACCTAAGAATGCATATAAGAATGTTGCCAGTATAATGAAGAGAAGCAAACAAACAAACAAAAAAACAACTAGAGTATATACCTGCACTTAAGAAAGTTTCATCCTAACCTTAGAAAATTGGAATCTAGCTTTTAAGTCCAAAACATAATTTCCTAAATTACAATATTTGCACTTGTCTACTGAATGTGCTAATGCTGAATAATCTTGTCACCCACACACATCATCCTCTGAGCCTTGCTGGGCTCTTGACCTCAGCAGATAACAGAGACAAGAAGACAAAAATATTTTCATTTGATGAACATGCAATGCAGTAACAGTTTTCTGTACTTCTCTACAATTTGGCAACAGAGATATTCTGCTAAAATCTGAAGTAATTTAAAAAGATTTAAAAGATTACTTTGATATTAGCAAATCAGAAAATTGTCCATTTCAGTGGCATCGAGTTTGTACAATAACAACAGCAGTTTTTCCATATGCACTTTGTATTATGTAAAACAGAGGAGACTGAGGGATGAAAGGAAATTTTATTAAAGCAGCCACAGAAAACCTGCATCAAGATTTTTTTTGCAGTATGATTTAAATTGGTATCTGCCTAAACACTTCTATGCCATGAAGGTGTGTCAAGAACAGTATTTTCCTGTTTTCCTTTTTTAAGTGCTAAATTATTTGATGCTGAGCTGGAGAAGTGCTTTGTAGGTATTTCCTAACCTTGATAACTATAGGCTGTATTGTTAATTTGTATTATTTCAAAATACCTTCTGGGAAAAACATACCCAGCTAACAACACACTACAGCACCAGAGTCCATTTTGCATCATTGCATTTGTAGTGGCTAACTGAGTCCAAATTACTCTCTCATTCTGTTAATAAACAAAGCAAAAAAGAGAAAAGGAGACATGAGTTAAAAAGTTAAGGCTGCAAATAGCCTTGAGTCTGGCAAATGATGGTTAAACTTCTTGTCCTTGTAACTATGGAAACCCCTTAAGGTAAGAGTGGAACACAGGCACTTTGTGGTCTGCAATTTACAAGCTGTTTATTTAATTATGAAGGAATATGAAACTGTTAGGGGCAATGCAATTATCCTACTGTGATAGTGTTTTGAGAGAAAAAATAGGTACAGAGAAATATAAGAAGTTAATTTTTTGGAAAATTACTTGTTTTAGGACTTGTATGAAACTGCAGCACATTGTTTTTCACTGAAATCCGTGATTTTTTTTTTCCCTAAAGAGAGTGAGGAGCCAAAATTAGTAATACGACATTTTGCCATAATATCCCTCAGTAGATTCATAGTAATTATGTCCATTCTATGCTCCATGAACAAAACCAATGTCAGGGTGTATTTCAATTAAACCCTAGGTGTTACCAAAGTGCAGTACAGCCAGAATAGCAAGCACATTATTACCAGTTCTGTCACTGCTGGGCAATGAACAGGTCACAGGTGCTCTTGTGCACAGCATTTGTACACCTTTAAATATTACAAGTGGGAGAATGTTTCAATTCAATTTAGGAGGCAACTGGTGAAATAAAATTAAGAGTGAAACTATGTGGTGACTCAGGGGGACTATAACAACTACTTACAAGTATTTTCCTGGATCTGAACAACAAACTTTGACCTGAGTTCTGTTATGGGAATTGCATGAAGGTAGTGACCCCAGGGCCCTTTGCACACAATGGGAGTTTTTGGAGTCAATCCATCATTCACTGGATTGCCATAATAGATGTCAAACATAAACACACCCTCTCAAGGCCTCTGGGATAAAGACAGATTAATATTATTCTCGTTTACAGCTGAAGAAACTGAGGCAATGATGGATTAAATCAGTTGCCAAAATTTAGCATGTGTATATAAGACACCTTGCAAACATGAGCTTCACACTCCACACTGACCAGATGCAATACATGCATTATCAAGTATCTGATGCAAGCTGTTGACACTATAGATGGCAAATATGAGCAAATACTTTGGGAGTTTGAAACCGCAATTTATAATGCTATTCCTACTTGAAGCTCATTGGGCATCTCTTCTACCCCGAGAACAAAGCACAGACATCAGTCTGGATCACTCGAGACTCAGTCCAATCCTTCCAAAATGATAATGATAAAAATTACTACAATGATAAAAACTGAAAGAAAACTTCTTCCATAGGATTGTGTAACTGGCAAAATGTGACATTCATTATAATTTGGAGCCATCCAAGTAAGGAAATGTAAAGCCCTTGAGAAAGAACAACAGTTCACTTCCAGGGAGCCAGCCTCAGTAGCTGAAGAAGGAAAGGGAAGACCAACTGGATTTAACTCCACTCAACACCACTCTCCATGCCCAGCCAGCCAGGTTTTTACCCAATGAACTGTTCTCCTGTCCACACCATGGGAAGCTGATTTCTCCAGGAAAATGCTGCAGAAGACAGTGCCAAAGGCTTTACTAAATTCCAGAAACATCCACAGCCCTTCCTGCATCCTCTAGGCGGGTCACCTTGTCACAGAAGGAGATCAGGTTAGTGAAGCAAGACCTCCCTTTCCTAAACCCATCCTGGCTGGGCATTCTCTCAAGCGTCAATTCTTCTCTAACAAACATATGTTTCTCACCTGGTAAAGGACTGATGGTGTTTCATGTATTACAGTACTGTTGAAAGATGATGTTTCAAAACACTTTCACTCTAAAGTTACTAATTACTAGAGTTTTAATTTCTAGATTCCAATAATTAGTTCATTAACCCCCAAATATCTCTGTATAAAGCACAATCATAGGGTCACACATGCACATATAAGATGACGTTTGGATTTTTCCTTAATGGGGAATAAACATCCTTCCCCTTTAGCTAGCTTAGCTTAGTCAGGCACTGGAAGCAAAAGTAACGAGACAGAACTAGGTCCAGTTTTATAACTGTGTCAACCACTTTGGCATGGCAAAATAAAATAATTATGTATTTTTATTTTAACCAGTTTTAATTTTATTCAAATGTTAAATTAATTCTGGAGTAAATTAACATTGGAGCATTGTGTTTCTATATGTGCTGAAACATGACGCTAGCAAAATCCCATATCATACATCCCAATGTGTTTTCTTGAGGTATTCAAGACATGGTGCATATCTTTTCAGAATATATAATCTGATTCAAGAATTGATAATATAGATCTGCCTAGCAAGTTATGATTAACAAAGAGAGCTTTGAATGCAGCTTGGTGAAAATCCAAGGCTTTAAAGGAATTTGTGAGAAAATGTGGCAAATTATATGAGCTATTCTCTTTCTCTGCAGACAACCTATAAATCCAAGAATCATAAATTATAAAGATAGAATAGATGTTATCTCTCTGGAACTTTATACTACAGGAAGTCTTATAGAGAAAAATAATAGATTACTTTTCACATAGACATGTTTTTAAAATTGATGAATACACCTTTATTTAATGGAATATCCTCTCTGTACGGGCTCCTTATCCAAATCATTGGCCAAATTCAAAAGATTATTACATCAATGTGAAATTGATATCAGATCCAGGGAAGCTAGCTTATAACACTTTAGCAGATGATAATTTTCACTATGGTGCTGAATATCTGCTTCAAGTTACCAACAGGCTCTAGTGCCCAGTATCAGCAGTGCTGCCTGCCCGTTCAGCTGTTCAGACCCTTAAATGCCAATACAGTATTTTATGTCCATGAGCTTACCACACATTTGCATTTTTAACTAGTTCCATGAGAGAAAATCGTAGGTAGAATTTACTCCTACAGAAACCAAAGGGAGTTTTGCATTTGGTTTCAGTGGAGTCAGGACTCCATGCTGTATATCAATAAGAATTTGCTGTATAGTGCCAATTGCAGATTATTGCTGATGTAAGCACTAGGGCTTTGATGACATTCTTTTAGGATAGTTTTCAGGGAGATGAAAATGTAATTTTCATTTAATTAAAACTGTCACAGAACATAAAAGGAAAAAATAGTGACTGAGACAGCTAAAAAAGAATTCCTATATATAAAAGTTGGCTATAAAACAAAACAAAAAAAAATTTAAAATGTCAGTGTATTAATGCAGCTGATTTAAAGCAGCTGTCTTACCTTATGGTAACAAGTAGCTTCCAGAAAAGGAGAACTTTACTGATAAAGACCCACGTACTGAATTTAGGTAATTTTTTTCATTCTGTTCATTGAAAGATACAGAGTTACTCCAGGCAACACATGATCTGATCAATAGTTAAAGATAATAATAAAACACAACATAGCCAGTAAAGTTTTCATTCAAACTCATGTAGTTCTAGAGGCATAACTATAACTAATACACCTAAAAATACTTCAACACTATTTTTTAAAAGCCACTTATTTGTTTTCTATCAAGAAAATGCTATCTGAATTTTTGAATTCTAACTGTCGCTCTAGCCTGAGCACATCAAAAATACAGTTGAAGGACAAAAGTGCTTATGTGTCTAGTTGTCTTTGGCTTAAAATTATTTTCTAGATTCTTGTGTATACTTCCTACTCCAGAAAGATGCATGAGGACAAGGACATTAAATATTTCCAAGGAGTCATTACAGGCGCCCATGTAAGCACTTATAATGGACATGGATAATGCAGTCCTTCTGTGAAGTATCTGAAGAATTTTGGCATCATCAGGCACTCTCTCACCAGCGTATTTCACACCAGTTCCATGTAGTTGTGAGCTACTAAAAGCAATAACAAATCTAAGTGCTAATTTGCATCTAAATATCAATGATACACAGCATGTGTATCCCCAACACTGCCATGCCTTGCAGACCTGCATCACATAGTGGACTTTTTAGACTGGAAGATTACACAATTAACTGTAGAGTGGATTCTGCTGTCTGCCTATAGGCAAATACAGTTCTTTGCTTACTTCTAGATGTATCCACTTGTGCAAGAAAGCCTAATGGCAGCTATTACCAAGTAATTGTCTGTCATCGTCTGCCTTTGATCTGCAAGAATGGTTTTAAAACTTGGGTTCAAGCACCTTCAGAAAAGCACCTTAATTTCTTTATTCATATTGCTGTTCATATGTTCAGTACTTAAGAAAGCTCAGAAAGTGACAAAATGTAATCGCAGCAGCTAGAACCAGCAAAGACTTCAGGGAGCTCTGTCTCACATTCTTCACATAGAAGCACAGAGATTTCCTTTACTAGACCTGATTTCTGAACTGGGATCTAAATCTCAGAAGGATTTCATGGAAGACAGGACAGCTGCTGTGTATCAGAGATAAAGAATATGCACAGATTTAAGAATTTCCTCTAACACTGCAGCCATAGATCTAAATCTAAACTATTTAGCTGGGCGGGGATGATGGAAAAAAATTATGTAGGGAAAAGAAAGTGATATGCATAACACTTTCCTGTGGCGGCTCTTTATATTTTTTTTATCTTTTTCAGTAGAGTGAAGGCAACATTTTTCTCTGTAATTCTAGGCAATTGTCTGAACCTAGTCCAATTTCCCAGATGGGTTAAACTGGAGTTGTTTCATTCAAGTCAATGAAACCAGATGATTTTTATTCCAGTTGAAGTTTGTGATCCTTGGTACCCTCTAAACTAGACTTACCCATTCTTGAAAAATAAGCTTTCTTGGGAGACCTTAGAGCAACCTTCCAATACCTAAATGGATCCTACAAGAAAGCTGGAGAGGGGCTTTTTACAAGGGCATGCAGTAATAGAACATGAGAGAATGGCTTTAAAATTAAAGAAGGCAGATGTAGATCAGATATCAGGAAGAAATACTTTACTGTGAGGCCCTGGAACAGGTTAACCAGAGAAGTTGTGGCTGCCCCATCCCTGGAGTTGTTCAAGGCCAGGCTGGATGGGGCTTTGAGCAACCTGGTCTAGTAGATGTCTCTGCCCACAGCAGAGGGGGTTGCACTGGATATTTAAGGTCCCATCCAACCCAAACCATTCTTTATCTTCATGGGTTTATGAATGTTAAGAGGTTCAGACAGCCAACTGCTATGAAAATGGAGCTTTTCTAAAATAGGCTTGGAATGGTAAAGACAAAACTATGAAATAAAGAATTCTGATTGCTGAATGCTGAAAGAATAGTAATCATACCTTAAGAATGGACCTAGTTTTAGTTCTCAAGAAGTAAACTTTCCTTTTCCCGAATAATGAGTTATTTCCTTTCTTTTATTGTTTTTTCTCCCTTAGTGCAATGAATTTTAGAGTTGCAATCAAAATTATGAAATAAAAACAGCAGACATAATCCACATCAAGGAAAGAGAGGTTCTTATCTCCTCCTTTACAGTGTTGTCTGGTGTACACGGAATTTAAGACGTTTTACATTGACTAATAGATGGCAATAGCGCTGAGTCAATATATTAACTTTTATCTAGGTGTTTCCCTGTGTTTTAAATCCTTCACTGAAAAACAGCATCCATCCATCCATCCATCCATCCATCCATCCATCCATCCATCCATCCATCCATCCATCCATCCATCCATCCATCCGTCTGTCTATCTATCTATCCATCCATCCATCCACCCATCCACCCATCCATCCATCCATCTCTCTAAGTATTTATGAATATGAATATTTATGAGTATGAAACCTAAGTATTTCTGGAGAGACTCAGAGCAGGTTTTTTATACTTTACCATGTTACATCAAGAAATACTGAAGGCTCCTGTCTTCAACTGAAATCAAAGGAAAACTTTAGAAATGTGGGCTATATATCTATGCTCTAATTTGACATAAAGCAATTAGGGTAAACTTCCCTAGTGTATTGGAAAATACGTATTTGGAAAAGGATTTGACTCCAAGTGGAGGGGATTTCTCATTCACCTCCATCATAGTAAAGAACAGTTATTTCTGTCACAACAGCACTACAGCACTGATGTAGAATTAGATTGGGAGAACAATCTGCTTTTACAAATTTGACAAAATAGCTTCTCGTAACTTTCCCTTTTGTTCAGCAGATGCAATGGATCCATTTTAGGAGAGACCCAAGGCTAGGTACCCTACATCCTTTAGTTACCAGCAAGCTAAGCACACTGATAATCTTTCTATCAGTGTTTGCAGAAGCTTGTTCCAGACAGCGCCTTTTCTCTGGCATTTGTCCTGGGTGAGACAGGGTGTGAGAGATTACTTGGGAAACAGCCATGAATTTTCTTACCTCTTCCTCACAGAGTAACCATAATTTGGTGGGATCTATTAACATTCAGTATCTGCTGTCCAGGCTGCCCTGAGCAACATTTCTTACTAAAACAGGTAAAAAATTAATGTTCAGTGGCAAATCCCGGGATTTAAAGTCCAATCTATAGGTAACCACAAGAAGACCAAAGCTATATTAAACTCTTTTCATAATACTTTACAGCTGTTTAAAGAGAGAATGTTTTCTGCAGCTCCACAAAGCAGCCCAGCAAGACTTCAGTATACTGAACTCAGCAAAACAGCTTAATAGTTTCTCCTTAATGTACAAAAGTAGCATAGTAAGGCAACTTTCAGTTTAATTAAGAGTCTTCTAAGAACGGACAAAATTAATTTCTCCTTCTTAAAGAATACTAAATCCTTATTTTAAAATTTAATTTACCTGCAGTCTGGTGTCCAAGTTGTCAGCAATTTCTTTTTTTTCCCTTAAGTGTAGCACAAATTGCTAAGTAAGTTTAAAATTATATAGCAGCAGAAAGAAAAGATTTTTTTTCTTTTAATGGTTTGGGGTGCTTTTCTTCTCACCAGGATCCCTCACATTTATACTAAATACAGCTTCATTTCTCAAAATGAAACTTAACAAGCTGTACTTAAGAGTAAGAAATGCACTTACTAGACCATATTCAATTTCTCTTTGATGTTATTCTTCATCTCCCAATTTTTACTAAAAGGCAAAGAGTAAGAACATACTAGGAAATGAGAGGAATTTTATTAGTCATTGCTGAACAACACGAACAGACAATGCAAAAACAGCAGACAGTATACCTGGAAGTTGGTACAGAGCTACTGCTGTCCTTGTGAAATTCTGATTTTCAGACTGTTGATTCAAGGGTTTTGAACAGGGCTTTGCTCCACCTTCCTTGCAGACTGCAAGGAATAATGACCAATTCCATTTTCAATCCAGTGATCCTTGGCCATGCCACTCTGCCCATTATATAGTGGCACAATCATCAAAAGCATGAATAAAATTCAAAGATTCATACTTCATACTACAACTAAAATGACCTGACTTTTTATGCTCCTGAGTAAAATGTCCTTTTTTTCTGAACACATGCTGAATTTTGCTATTTTTGGACTGTTCTCTCAATGGGAACTTTCAATATCCATTCATTCAACACCAAATTAGTTATGGATGCTGAGCCAGTGCTCTGTGTCATGAAGAATGCCTCTAGAAAGTCCTGACTGTGCTGTAATAGTGGCTACTGTCAAAGATAAAATTCATAGGCCAGATCCACAGCTTGTATAAATCAGTGCAGCTTCACTGGCACAGGCTCTGTCTCACTGCATCCATTTAAAATAGTTTCTCAGACTCCTGATCCAACATTTTTATCCAAGTGCTGCTTCAGGTATCTGCAGGCCAAAGTACATACACTTAAGAAAAGCAGCAACAACGACGAAGGATACTATCTTTCTTTGTTCACTGTTAATGAGCAAGAATGAAGATTAGGTTTTTTTTAATATTTGTCTGGTAATTAGTTCATTATATTCTTATGGAAATTATATTTAATGCAGTATTTCTCAAAAATGTTTCCACTTAATTGACACCACGGTCACAAAGATCCTCTACAACAATTTGTGTCTCTGTCCTTCACAATGACAATTGGATTTCTGTCACAAGGAATAAACAAGGGGAGGTTCCTAGTAGATGTGGATGAGGAATTCAGTGTTTGATATGCATAGGAGTCTTTCCTCTGGAATGAAGACATTAAAAGGTTTAGCTTATAAGTACTTAAAATTAAATTCCATTTCCTGTCCTCTTCGGATGAATTATGACTTTCCAAAGCCATGCCAAAATTAACAAACAAATTCAGAATCAAAAGTCCCAAGTTCAAGCTTTCTTTTTCAGTGTGAGCAATGTTGTTTTCACAATAATATTAAATCCACCTTAGATATACTTTCATCAAGTGGTACTAAACAATCAGCTATTTTGAACTGCAGAAGCTAAATTAATCACTTTATCTTCCCTCTTTGCCCAGTCACCTCACTCAAGGATAACTCCTGTCCTATTGACCAATGAAGTGACTAAAAGGACTTCAGAAGAAAACCTGGAATGTTTCTATGACATTGCTGTTTCCCACCTGTCCCTTCAGGCAAATGTCATACCCCTTAACAGAATCACAGAAATAAACTTTTCTTAAACTTTTCTTTAAACAGAAATACCACTTTTCTGTTTAAAGTTTTCTTTTACTTAAAGCAGCTGGCTGCAAAATCCAGAAAATGCAAAAAGGCTTTGCCAAGAGAATGAACTTCAAAAATTGTTCTTGTAGTTTAAGACCAGTAGTTTATTATCCAAAATTCATTTAAAAGTGCAATGTTGATGTATTTTACAGTATCACTCAAAATGTTGGTACAGGAAAAAAAAATATTCATACTCACTTCATAGGGTAGAACTCTAGGTTTGCTGGAAATGAAAGTAGCATTTGTCCAAACAAGTCAGTCTTTCAGGGACCTTTCCCCCCTATACTTCCTTGCCTACTTGTAGTATCAGATACCTGATCTATCTGAAAGATCAGTCTTCACGAGTTAATCTTAAACCTGTCACAGAAAAACAGAATTAAAACTTGGCTTTTGTAAGCAGTGTAGGGATTTTTTACTCTGCCCCTTGTTCATTAGTAGTAAAGCTGGCTGGTGTGTGTGACATTTGCCATTAGTTGCAACTCTTAGTTGAAGAAAACTATGTCCTGTGCCACAGCTAACGGGGTAATTCCTGCAGCACTTGTAGCAGAACTTTTGTGCTGCAATGCCGAGGATTATAAATTTACACCCTGCTGCTAAAAGATGCTGTTGGGGTCATTACTCAGTCTGAGCTAAAGCTCATTTGATCTTGAAACTCAGCAGAGGAGCTTCCTGATTCAAGATCATAGAGTTATAGAGTCTTTCTCAATAAAGGGTCAGATTAAAAAAAAAAAAAAAAAAAAATCACAGGGGGGGAAAGAATCAAGAAGCTCATTTCAGCTAATTACTAGCACCATATCTGGCTCATTAGTGCCACTGACTCATGTGGTGTGAAAAACCAACTGAAAAGGTTGCACACCAGCAAACTAAACATGAAAAATACTCTTTTGTAATTATAAATGAAATAGAATAATTGATTTATGGTCAATTAGTCCTCTGACCATCTGATATAACTTAGGTGGTAAATAGGTAAATAATGCAAAAAACATAGGACTTGTGAGAAAAAATCATTAGAAAACATATCCTCTTAATAAGCTGCTTTCTTTTTATTTTTTTTTATTATTTTTAACTTTATCTCTTCCCCTCGCCCAAAACTACTGCCCACAGAACTTACTGAACAATAGCCTGTTATGCAATACCATGAAATGTACACAGTGGTTTTGATGATAATAAACTATTCAAAAGCCTGGAAATACTTCTTGCAGAGCCTGGGGATAAAAATCTAAAGAATTTAATTTCTGCAGACTTTACAAGAGAGTTTTATCCATCCTACAAGATAACCCCCCAACCACTATCTAAAAGAAATCATTTTAGTCAGGTTCTGGGGAGAAAATACTGGCCCAAGTAAAATAATTAGAAAAATACTTTCTTCCCACAAGAGGTTCATTACACTCCATATGTTTCAAGAAGAAAAGAAATGCAGTCCTGATCAATTTTCAGAAGATCTCTATTCTTTTCATGCCTGTTAAATGCTCAGGTCCTCTCTTACTCATAGGTATTTTCTTGTGAGTCATTTAGAGATAAGCACAAATACACAGAGGTTTAGAGGACTGAAGCCAGCATGCTTCATGGTAATCAAATATTTAATTCCTAAAGTTGGAGTAAGGTATCTACCTAATTTTGAGGACCTGAGCCAGAGCTACTCTTTGCAACTTGTTTTTGCATTGGTCATAGTAATTTTCCTGGAGTTTTAAAAGCCTTCTTCTATTGGGTTCAGTTGAGTGATACACAGATCATCTATTTCTAAACTAGAAAGAGTTGTGATGTCCTCTATCCCTAATTTAGGGTCATCAACCCCTTTTATTAGTGTGTGTACTCCAGATAGAAATAAGAAAAAAATTATGGAGTGGAGAAAGTGCAGAATTATAGTATGCAGTGGATGTTTGTGCAGAGGTTCTGAAACCATTACCAGCCCTTTGAGACAGTCCTGAGAGACTAGGATTCACCAACCTGAATATTGTGCCATGCAAATGAAACTGAATTGCTTCTGGGGAGAGGTAATGAAATGAGAAGATGAGTGTCTTCATTACCATTTTCTATTTCATAGAATAATCATGCCTTAAAGCTGCTGAGACCAGTTCCTCAGATGCTTGTTTGCAGCGTGGGGTTCCAGACAAATAATGACATTTACAAGTGCTGTTTCATCCTGCCAAAGATGTTAGCCAAGCTGTCTGTTCTGTTGTTAGCTGAGAGGTGATAAACATACCAAACATATATAAACATACCAAAACATATATGTTTCATAGGGACACATACTTAAAAAGAGTTAGGGACTAGAATTGAGGTCTCAAAAGAGGAAATTAACTAATTTGCCCACTGACTCACCCTAGCCTAGCCTTGTTTGAGGATAGTCCCGTGATCCATTAATTTGAAATCTAATTATGCTCTACTACTAAGCACAAATGCAGGGAACTGCATGTACCCAAGGAGACATTTCAAAGAGCTTTCCTCTGTGGAATGTCTGCAATACCTATTTTTAAATCAGGACCCAAGATTTTGCCTTCACTGAAATGAAGCTAATATCTGCACAGTGAACCAAAAGAGCATTCCCTTAATTAGTGGTGTCTGTGCTGGGCCAGACACAAACATGAGAGAATTACATTCCAGTCCCCAGAATTACTCAAAATCTCCTTCAAATGTGTCCTGTTGAACTGGCAAATATATGTTCTTGTGAGACTAAAAATCCCACTTTTTTGAAAAAAGGTTGATAGCTCAGTGTTTTAATTACATTAAATTTTTAGTTCTAGTTTATCCTTTGGACTTAACAGCATAAGGAAACAAGTCTACCAACACGGGAACAGATCTGTGTAGTCTGTCTAAAATTCACCCCAACTTTTCTAAGATGGGTTCACATGGGAAATCTTCCTTTGTTGAAGACCTGTTTCTTTTTTAAAAAAACAGTCCTTACGGTGCAATTGGTACCCTTATATCTTTAAAAAATACTATAGGTGCTGGATTAAGTGCTGGATTTTCATTTGAAAACACATCCAGTAGCATAACGAGATGTACAGCTTACTGCAGCTGGGATTCAGCATGCACTAAGGTGACCTCCTAAAACTCTACATGATCAAAGATTCCACCTAAAAATTTGTCACCCATGGTTTTAGTCCTTCTGAAACCTTGAAAATCAAATTAGGTTAAACAGAACATTTTAGTCTTATTATCACTGCCAGCATAAACAATTCAATCAAAATTATCACAGCCAATAAAAATCAGCAACGATCACAGGTTTTGAAAAATTACCTGATCGCTAGAACAAGGAAATCACTATCAGTTTCTAAAAACAGCTGTGGATGGGCTGTGCTTTTATAACCCATTAAAGGTATCTTAATTTGTACAGTTATCAGGGTTCCCCTATTTCACATTAGTGCTTTAGAGGAGCTTTATCTGAACACAGTGTTCCATACCAGCAGCCCTGCAATCAGCAAATAAAATATAATGAGCCAGTGTTAACAGCACAGCGTGCTAGGTTTAGCAGCATGTCAGTCAATGGTTTTGTTAGTTTGGCCAGGAAAATTCCATTTTGCCTGTAAATTCAGGTAGATAGAAAATACCTTTTTCACCAAGTCTGTGCTGCAGATGTCATCTCTGGCTCTCACTATGTTTTTTCCCCAGACCAATTAAAGACAGCTTGTCATCATTGCTAAAGTATTCCTAAGTCCAGCTCCAGACACAGAAGGGAGTCGTGGCTTTATGGTTTATTACGGAAGTAGCTGGGTTTTCAATTCCATAGGCACCCAGAGCCCGTCAAATAAACGCTTCCCTTCCGCCACACACAATTCTCCAGTTACATTGTTAGGTGCTTTCAGCTCCATTTGAAACATCAGGTACTGGTCATTGCTTAAAGCAAGATGCTGGATGTCATGGCTGTGTGACCTGATCCAATATGGTAAAATCTCTCCCTGCAGGAAGCAGACATCTCTCTAGATAACCGCGCCCACCGCCGCGGCGGTCACACTGCGTGCAGTGCTGCGTCTGCAGGGGGAATTTATGGGCACACACTGCAGGCAAAGGAGGCTGGAGAGCTGGGGGCAGAGCAGCCAAGGTGCAGAAACATCGTGGATGGCCAGCAGTCCCCACCGGGCTGTACCGCAGCAGAAAATGAGAGCGCGAGGGAGCTGCTGACAGCCCACACGCTGGATGATGGGTTTCTCTCTGAAATGAGGAAAGTAAAACAACACTCAGCAGTGATGAAAAGACGTAAAAGAGCAGCCCTGAACTATCACTTCTTTCAGCATTGCAGGGACTGGCTCTGCGCCCAAGGCAAAATTACATCTAAACTCTCACACGCAGCTGAGCAGCTGAGAGGGAAATGGTGGTGTGTGCAGGGACTATCTGAGTTAAGATCCCATTTCTAATTGATCCCAAAAGAAGCTGAAGATTCCAACCTCTGGATTCAGGCTAAATGTTATGAATGTCTTTTTTTGCAGTCTTGTGCAGCCAAATGTAGTGTTGTGAAGTGCTACCAGAGTGTCCCTATAGGACACGTAAAAGTCCTTATTCAGGAAAGCTGCAGCTCACAGAAACAGTTCCCCAGTGCTGTGCTCTCACATCTGTGCTCCACTAAAACCAAGGAACTTCTATAAACACTGATGCCCTCCCCAAAAAAGCAGCTGGTCTCTGCTATTCACCAAGAGGTATCACCAGGGTAGAGGCTTGTCTAGATTCAAATGTGGGGGTCAATGGGCGTTTGTTGGTATTGCAAATCTCTCAAGATGTTTAAACCCACAACTTTACTGAACTGAATAAAAGAGCGACAAAGCCCTGCGATTCAGAGCACACGCTGATATATTTGTTGAGATGAATTTAAAAGAAAACGCCGTTACACACAGGTTATTTTATAACTGCCATCTGTCAAGGAATTCCATATTTTTCCACTAGAGCACTTGTACTGCTCACTCTCAGGGATGGGAAAAATGGAAGAAAATAATCTCTAGATTGAGCCAGTAAGGCAGTTCCTCAATTGTCTCCCTGCATATGAGGGGATGTATGAGTGAAGCTACAATGGGCCAGCTCCAAGACAGACAGCTATTTCATTTTTTAAATGACCTGCAGATAACATCGCCAGCCATCTAAAGCCATGTCTTTAGCTGTTCTTTATGCTGAGTTAGGGTCACTGCCTGTGAAATCAGCTTGTCTGAGAATAATCAACATACTGTTCTCAACTATGTCCAGGGGAAACAGAGCTGGTTTTGTTTCCTGTCATTTCAAGTTTAATTTTCTCTTCTTAATCTGAGTTTTAAAGGATCTCACAGAAGTGTCAACTCTGTGTTGCTTGATGAAGGAATTTCATTAGTCTAAGGTGACATTTTAGGTTTTGTTTAAATCATTTCTAATGTTATTGCTTCCTGCAGAGGATTCTTTTAAATCACCAACACATTGCTGTGCACAGTAGAGACCTCCCTTGGCAGGATATGAAAGAAAAATCACGTACTGATAGCTATTCATACTCTAAAAGTGGGCAGAGAGTAATGAGGAAAAAGGCAGTCAGAGAAACTCTGAGCATGGACAATTTTTGCAGAAAGAGTAATTAGAGGACAAGGCATGTTCCAAAGTTGTTGACGAAAAGCTTTTCACACAAAGAAGCAATTAAAGCTCCCGTGACCAAAGCTCAAAAATAAATCTATGGCATTTTCTTCTGCACCACACTTAAAACTAAGTATGTATATGGATAAGGATAAAACATGAGTGAATGCATTGCAACTTCATTTGCATCAGCAACATCCTTTAAAAAGAATTAGAAATATTCAGCTAAATACGTTATACAAGAAATGCAGAAAACTGTCACGAAATTCTTTAGACCACAGCTGTCAAAGTCTGTCTCTATATTTTCCGACTTACCTAGCATTTCTACAAATTTACACTTACCCCAGCTAGCTTGACTTCATTAAAATCAATGCCCAGTTACCAAATAGTATGCTATTAATTGTTCTAAAGTTCACTAAGCAAACTCAAGTGCCTGAACAGAGCATGCTCTAAACGTATTTTAAAGTTGTTTTATTGATGGTGGCCACAAATAAGGTTTAAGCATTCAAAAATGTAGCAAGGTACAGAAATTATTTACAAAACTATTTTTTATATCTCTTAGTTCCCTGTCTCTTCAGCTCAAGAAAAAAGCATTTTTTAAATTACTTGTTTTCATAGATCTCTCTAAAGCTTAAGAGCTGTCTAAAATATAGTTTTTTTCTTACAGTTTTCTGTATAGTTTCTTACAGTTTTCTTATAGTTTCTTTCTTAATTTTTGTTTATTAGAAAGATCTTGAAGAGCAATGTCAATCTCAATAATGAGATTATCAAAGCCATTTGACACATATTTAAATGTGCGTTCTTTAGTTATTTATATTTTCCATTAAAGAAACAGCTATTACCAGAATGTACAGTCAACAGAAAATTTAATTTAAACGCAAGGGATTATTTGCCTCTTTTTCACCTTTTTTTTCTTTATATTTTAACACTTTCCTGCAAAGCTATGATCACAAATAACAGCATTATGTTATGAGCTGCAGAAACAAAACCTTATTGGTGTTTATTCATTGTCTGTGCTGAAGGAAGTGCAGAGTGCAAGGCGCACATGCATTAGCCATAAAAAATCTGTCTGCTTTAATAATTTATGCTATTATTAGTAACACTGTGTGAGCAGGCATGTTTCCCAGGATTCTCTATGCACAAGGCAGAGTTCAAAATTCATGTATGTCCTGTGGTTAGGCTTTATGAAATGTAGGCATGAAAAGGCATGAAAAGTAATAAATTACCTTAACATTTAAAAATATGAATGTTTCCATATAGAGCTCCTGAAACTCAGCTGCTGGTGTTTGTCCTTCCTCAGGATGCCTTAATCTTTTTTTTTTTTTAACAGAGCCATTCCTACTTTTTTTCTATTTAGGTCATGATAATGAGTTATCTTCTTTGGTGAGTCATTGTGCTGCTATTGACAATTCTTACAATTTATAATGAGGTATTATTTTTAAGTGTCAAATTATTTTACCATCCTGCAGTCAGACATGATACTTTCTGCTCTTTAAAATGACTACTGGCTGCAGATATATATTGGAATTTGCTGCAGAAATTACTACAGTCCATGTGTAAATATCCACTGTTTTTTTTCTGTTTTTAGTAAAATAAAGCCAGACTTCCCTGAGAGTTAATGGTCACCTCCTAGATTTGATTTTATGCTTAGTGAGCTGAATAATAAGACTGGTCAGGAGTTTTACAAGACATTTTTTTTCACAAAATCCTTGGCAATAAAACAAATTTGTCAGAGCGTCCAGTGGAGTGGGAAGTCCAGAAAGCGTGTCAGCCCTATTTAGAGATATTATCTAAGACCATCTCTCTGCCTGCTGCAGAGCGAGGGACCTGCTGGTCCTGGATGGAGCTGGTTCCTTAGAAGTTCTGTAAGTCTGGCTTAAGCTAACTCTCCAAAATTCACGTTGCCCATCTTTGCACCTAAGCTTATGTAAGAAAGAATGCAGGTTTCCAGAGCAGCTCAGGAATCTTACTGTTTTAGTTATTCTTCTCACTTTAGATTGCTTGGAACAGTATCTTAGACTTCCTAGCACACATGGAATTTATGAAGTTTATTCTGCAACTAATTTTTTTTCTTTTTTNCACTTTTTTTTTTTTTTTTTTTTTTTTTTTTTTTTTTTTTTTTGGAGTAATGATTTTCGTCATCCATACAGTTTTACTGCAGAAAGAGGTAGGCACATGTAGGAAGAACAGGATGGTCAGAGGACGGCAAGGATAATTCAGATAAATGCATTCTATATTGCAGGGAAACAGCTGTGCAGAGGAGGATTGTGACGTAACAGTGGTTAACTCTACAAAAACAATTTTATAGCAGTCAAAAAAGCATATTAACATCAGGAATTATTAGGGAAAAAATAGAAAATAAAATATAGAAAATA
>VXAX01006619.1:6547-34288 GCA_013399835.1 Leptocoma aspasia
GGAGCACGGGACAGGGCTGTGCTGTGGGGTGAGGAGCAGGGGCAGGGCTGTGCTGGGGGGTGAGGAGCTGGGCTGTGGTATGGGGTGAGGAGCAGGGGCAGGGCTGTGCTGTGGGGCGAGGAGCAGGGGCAGGGCTGTGCTGTGGGGCAGGGCTGTGGGGTGAGGAGCAGGGGCAGGGGAGGGCTCTCACGCCGGCGGGCGCCGCGCCGCCGCAGCCGGTAGGTCTCCTTGCCGCTGCACAGGCGGTAGATGAAGGAGCCCAGCTGCTCCATGTCACTGACGTGCTCCGTGGCGACCATCTCCTCCTGGATTATGTACGTCTGAGGCAGGTACGTCCCTTTCTGAAACGACAGAGTTTCCACCAAAACAAGGCACAAACACTGCCACAATCTCCTTCCTGAACGCGACCGTTACAGAGTTGGTGAGCACCATGGACAACCAAACTGTAGAAAATTCATTCGACGTTGAGGCTCAAGCTCCACTTACTGAGGCCAGTTAACATGTGTCCTTGTCCTTGCAGGAAAGTGTCCTTGCTACTAGCACAGTGCACACAAAACAGATTAGATCCAAAAATGGAATGTTCATATAAGGGGTGAAATCAATGTAGGATCAACCCTGTTATAAAGTGACCCAAATTTTAGAGCAGGATGCCCAAAACTGTAACTCTGGGAGTACAACAAAGCCATCTGGAGAGAAATAAAAGCTTAACCAAAATTCCAGGAACTCCACTGAAATGTGCACTCTACATTTACTTCAAAAGACAAAACCCAAAACCACCAGCCCAGCTTAGATTCCAACATTCCCCTCTCCTCTCTGTGGCGTTCAGCAGAGCCACAATGATGTCCTGCCCTTACCGCCCACAGGAATGGGAACTAGAGATGGGCCATGGGCACCACATTCAGAGAAGAACTGAGCTCTCCACACACCTTCACTGCCCCAGGAACATCTGGGGCAGGGACATCCCTGCTGCTGGGGTAGTGGCAAGGGTGAATGAGTGAAGTGTCATGGCAGAAAGCTACCAGGGAATGGAAAAAATGGGGTTTCTATGTGCCCCCCAGAGATGGAGGTCACAGCTTCCCCTGTGGTAAAGAGTTCAGCTCAGCACTGCACACTCTCTGCAAGCTTGTTCCCAGGTGCTCAGCACATCTTTCATGTTTGGACATTGCTGTAGCAACAAACAGCTGTGTAACAAGTAAAGCTTGGGTTGGGGGGCACTTGTGAGTAGAAGCTAACTAGATCATGAAGCAAAGAATCACCTCTGGTCCTTTTTCCTTAAGAAGAGTCAAATAAATAAAAGAACTGTCAGACCCTGGGGTGAAGGTAAGCAAAATCAAGGTGAAAAGCAAGCAATAGCAGCACCATTTCAAATATCACCTCTTCTGTTTCCCAGGACTGGTTATCTCCACAGAGACATACCTGGAAACACACTACCTTAACTCAGTGCTGTGCTGCTGGGCTGGCACAGCCAGGTAAATCAATAAGGCTGTCCTCTAACACTGCAGGATTAGACAATTAGTGGCAGTTTATACTACACTAACACTACAGTTCTGCAAGAAAGATTATTGATTCTCGGGGGGAGAAGGCAGGGGGGGCATGAGATACGTGCAGTTCCTGGCAGGAGCTGTCACAGTGACAGCCAGGGCTGGGGCTCAGGATGTGCCATACCCTCGGCCTGGAAAGAGGCTCAGAGAGACAGACATGAGCACACAAGCCAGTTTCTTCACTGTCTCAAGATGAAATGGCTGTGGCAGGTGAAGGGGGAATCACCACTCCTCCACGGCAGGACTGCAACAAGGACAATACCTTCAAGTCTCTGCCAAGAACCTTCAGCAAGCTAAAGCTCTGAGCATCCTGCGTTCTGCAAGAGATGTGGATCGTCCACCGTGTAACTGGCTCACCTCCAATCTCCTGCTGCTGCACGGGGGGAGCATCCCTCCATCCTTTTATGTCAGACACTGATGCAGGCCTGGTCACTCAACTGTCACACCTGTGCAGAATAAAGCCTGAAAGAAGCAGGCACAGGGCACGTGGCAGCCACTCTGCAAAGGGGCACCCTGGGACCAGGCTGGCTGGGAGGAAAGAGCAAAGGAGGTTCCCCAACCTTTTGTGCTGCCCCAGTCTGCTGGAGCAAACCACTGGTGTTAATTGCTGAACTGTGATTTGATTCTAGAAACAGGACTGCAGTCACTGAACAGGTCCAAAACTAAATTTTCTGCTGGGAATTAGTCTCATTCATTAAGGACTTGACTGCATTCAGAGATGCAGAGAAGGCAAAATCTCAAAGTCCAAGGACCAACAAAGTTCACCCAGCATCCAAAAGGCAGCACTTCTGAGCAGCAAGGCAAGTCATAAGGTTACAAAGACCCCCCCTACAGAAGGAAGAAACTTGAGCTTTCTGCCTAACCAGCAAGGCCATCCCTCCCCATGAAGATCACAAGCCCACAAGATCACAACTAATTCAGCTGGGGAGAGACCTCAGGACTTTATCCCATCTGGTCTTTAAAACCTTCAAGAATTTCAAGGAGGCAGCACAGCCTTCCTGGGCACCCTGTTCCACTGCTTCACTGTCCTTGTGGTGAAAAACTTTTTCTGAACCCAAAACCAATCTAACCACTTTAAAACAATGTCTCTAAGGTACAGGTTAAAGCCTCCAGAGACAGATTGCAGACTACTGAACACCCATGTCAATAATCAGGAGGTTATTTAAACTCACACCTGCTCTGGGCTCTTCAAGCACATAAGACCACTTTAATTATATTGTTATCCCCTTTTTAAATTCAATGACATAGAAGTGCATCCTTTTCACTGACCATGAGTTTATATCTGTTATTTTAGGATGTGACCAGCATTCCCAATCTCTCAGTTGTTTTCTCTCAGCTTGTGCAATCCTGCCTTTTCCATTTCTCTCTGCCCCTGGGACTGGTCACCTGCCACAGTCAGAAGCTGTGACAGGCTTGGAGTGAGTTGTAAGTAAATGTGTGTTGTATCCCAGCGGGGTTCCCAGCACATTTGCCAGACAGTCACAGTGCATGAGGTTGTGAGGACTGCTAGGAAACAAACTGGGACTCTGAGAGGGACTGGAGATCAGGCTCTCTCCAGGCATAACTGTTTGTCTCTGAGCTCATACTGCAAAGTTCACCATACTGCACATAGCAGGAAGCGAGCAAAGAGAATTTAAGAGCAAGAATTACATTCTTTCTTTCCCCTCTTCTTTTAAACAGACCCGCACAGAAGTGATAAAAGACCCAGGCTCAGTGCCTTGATTTACCTGCAGGAAAGTGAGACAGATATGTACCTTTTGCAGTCTGAAAAATCCTGTGCTTTTTTCCTGCTGTGAAGATTAAATAGCATTCTATTTTAAGATGGCTGCTTTCAGCAGCACAGGCTTCTGAACTGAACAAAATCGCTGGTGCTAAACCCAATTAATGCTGGCTGTGAGCATAACTGCATGAGCCCAAGCCTGGTGCTGCAGCCCAGCAGGGAGGGCAGCAGAGATTCCCCCCCAAAAAGGTGAGTGCTGAAGGCCTGTTCCTCCCCAAGGAACACTGAGAACTCTGCAACTGATAAACCACAGTGCAAACCACAGGAGGGTGAAAGGAAGGAATTTTTTCTTTTTTCCCTTGATTCCTACAATCAGTAAACACCAGAGGGAAACAATCTGCTGCTTCTCTGTGTCTCCTTGGTCAGGCTGAGCATCATGCCAGCGTTACTGCGCTGCACAATCAGTATGTCAGCTAAACCTGCTGAAGCCTTCACTCTACATGAAGACTCAGGGCCAAGGCTCACTTCCCCAGACACAGCAATTTTGATTTCCCAGGAGCTGCCAGCTGGCACCCAGGAGCACGCAGAACAAGCAGGGCCTGCAGCTGTACCTTGACGTTGACCAGCAGCTCCCAGAGGCTGCGAGGAGGCATCACGACGGTGGTGTTCAGCTCGATGACGTAGCACTTGTCCAGCATTATGTCATGGTACGCCGTCAGACCCTGCGCTCCAAGCACAGAAATAACACAACTGAACCCTCTGCAGTGAACTGTGAAAGCGGGTACACGAGGGAATTCAGGGAAGACGGGAAACTGCGCTAAACAAACCCCCCTTCCAAGCAAGCAGAGTGGGTTAGAAAAACCCAGAGAGGGCCTTGGGCAGGAGGACAGCTCAGGAATAGATCATGTGACAACAGTGACAGTGCTAGGCCATGAACACGGAGCTGGAACACCCAGCTCAGCCCCCTGCTGTGCCCCCAAAGGCCCCAGGAGCTCCTTACTCGCTGGAAATCATGGATGATGTCTGCAGGGTCGCTCCCTCCAAACTGGGGCACTGGGACGTTGATTTGCTCGTAGTTCTCCTCAAGGTAGATCTTGACATCCTCGTGCAGCTCCAGCTGTGCTTTGAAGGGCGAGTACAGCGAGTCTTCGTACAGGACACCGCAGTGGAACACGCTCTCACGGGGCAGCTGTGGGGACACATCCAGGCAGGGGTACAACACAACCCCCCAACAGCTACAGCAAACATGGGCAGCAATGTACCCATACCGGGTAAAACATTCATCAGATGCTTGAAGATATTTTAAGATCAGTCTTTTTACCAGAAATCATTATTGGTGAACCTAGTGCAAACTACCCTTGTGAAATGATCACATCTCACTTCATGCTAGCCAGGTCCAAAGGGAATAAAGAATTCCCTGCTGGTTTTCACGAGGAGTAATTCAGAAAGGCAAACTGACTGCCTGAAAGCTCTTATACTTCCTCACCAGGCTGTTCACATCCCTCCATAGCTATAGCTTCCAGTAACTGCATTTTTCTGCAGGAGGCATAGAAGCTTGGGCTGAGCAGAGCATCATTTCTAGAGGCCCTTGTAGCTTGGAGTGGCAAATGCAGCAAAACAAAGTGGATTCACCCTACAGTAAAACAGGAGCTGCTGCTCTCTGAGCAACCTGGTTGCCTGGTCCCTGCCAGGGCCTCCCTCAGGGCCAGGGCTGCTTCTCCTAGGGAAGTGCCTCCACCAAAAGCCCAGTTACAGGTATCCCCCACCTGGGCCAGGGCTGCGTGTGACAGGGGAGCAGCCCTGGGGCTGTCACAGCATTTCCAGAGCAGGTGTAAATGAAAGTGGGTAATAAAGCACTGATGATTTCTTGAAACAAAGACTGCAAATTAATTTGACAGCAAGGAAATTTATGGAGAAAAGGAGTATATAAAGACTTCTGCTGAGTGGATAAGTGCTGGCCGCAGAGATGAAGGCAGCAGCAGTCCTGGGAGAACTCATTCACTAATAGCCACTCCACAGCACAACACAGGCTGCAGTGCAAATCAGTGCTCTGGGGTTTCTTGGCTAAACACTCAGCAAGCCAGAGCTCAGCAGTTTCCTCCTTAAAAAGCAGCTCTGCCCTGTGTCATTCCCTGTGTTCTGACTCTCCACAGTGCTGCCAACCCAGTGCCTTGGCCTGGCCAGGCCAGGCTTTGCAAAAACTATGGGGGAAAAAAGGTGCTGAATTTAATGGAGGTTGAGGGCTCACTTTATACATCATCTCCCACTTAGTTCTTTCTTCTCTGCTTGCTTTATTAATAGCAGCACCTATTTTTGTCACACTTATGGAATTTTTCTGTGCTAGAGCCTACAAAACCTACTGCAAAAAGCTGTTCCCTTGCCTGTATCCCCCTGTTCTCTCCAGGCTTGCTCTCCCCTCACAAGCCATGCTTTCAGGCTGCCGTACCCCAGACAGCAGGGATGTGGTGTTTAAAAGGTACAACTGGCAGGACATTTTTATGCACTTAAAAAGAAAGCAAAACAAAGCCATAAGGGAAGGGGAGGGTTTCTGGAAGGCCCTTCCTGGCACTGGGGATGGAGGTCAGCCTGAGCCTACCACTTAAGAAATGTCTCATCTGCAGTGCCCAGCAGCCTGGCTCCTGAGTTACCACAGTGCAGGGCACCAAAACCAGCAGCACCTCTCTCAAAGGTGGGCTGGCTGCTCGGGCTGATGGAGCCAGAAGTGCTTCCCAAGTCACTCCTACCTGGGTGATGAAGAAGTATCTGTACACGTACATCGATGCAAAGACCAGCCCCAGCAGCAGCACCAGGAGCCCCATGGTCAGGTAGCACACCCCGCTGAGCGATGACCGGCGGCCCTGCGCCGCGGGGACCGGCTCCTCCTGAGGGACAGAGCCACAGCACGTCACCTGCTGCTCCAGGGCACCAGCAACCCACTGCTCCACCCAAAGGGTGCTCCAGGGCACCAGCAACCCACTGCTCCACCCAAAGGGTGCTCCAGGGCACCAGCAACCCACTGCTCCACCCAAAGGGTGCTCCAGGGCACCAGCAACCACATCCAAAGGGTGCTCCAGGGCACCAGCAACCCACTGCTCCATCCAAAGGGTGCCCCAGGGCACCAGCAACCACATCCAAAGGGTGCTCCAGGGCACCAGCAACCCACTGTTCCACCCAAAGGGTGCTCCAGGAAACCAGCAACCCACTGCTCCATCCAATGAGGTTGTGTTGTGCAATGAACAGGGCAGGCACTGCCCTGCAAAGCTACTTCACATCTGGCAACAGTTAAACACTTCTTGTGCATTTTGCCTCCCTTACCCCAGATACATAAACTATATACATTATATACCTATATATTTATATGTATTGAAAAAAGTGTGTGAAAAATATGTGTGTGTGTGTGTGTGTGTGTGAACATACACAGATGTGTATCATCAGCTTCCCACCAGTTGTTCAGAACAAAGACAAGCTTTGTTTCAGTGGGAGATAAAGACTGACCAAAAAAAAAAATCAGGAACTAAGAGTTCCTGGCTACTGAATGTAACAGCAATTATTTATTTATAGCCAAAATTTTTTTTTTTGTTGAAATGCTGCCACTCATGGTAGAATTTCTCGTTGGAAATTTTTCTGATGGGAATTACTGGTCCCAGAGGGGTACCTCCTGGTCCTGCTGGGGTGAGCTAACAGAAACAGATGCGCTGATCTCAACTCCATTTTCAAGCCCATTGCAGCACAGCTCCCAGGAAGGTGGACAGAGCATCAAAAGAAAACATACCTGTCCTTTTCAGAGTGCTGCCCACTCTATACAGACAGTAGCCAGCTCACTTTGTCACAGCCCTGAAAACAGAGGGCAGTGCAAAGGCAGGGTTACAGCTCATCCCAACCTACGATGCTCTTGTTTTTACTACCAAAATAACCTTTCAAAATATTAAGCAGGATGATGTAAGGCCTTTCAGAAGCAGATGAAAGAAGCTGGTTCAGAGATGCCCCAGTTTCCACCCAGAAGAGCTGAAAGCTGCCCTCAGCTGAGCAGGCAGGCAGGGGAGAGAGGCACCAGGAAGGGCTCTTGCAGATTAACTCCCTCTGTGCAGTTTGTGATCTGATGTGTTTGACTACAGACACTCTCCACAGCTACCTGGAGACTGCTACAAACGGGACGAACAGACTGCAAAGCAAGTATCAGCCTCTCATTTCTAAGGCTCATCACTTCTTAAAGGAAGAGCTGTTTCTCCAGAATAACGCGGCCAAGACCCACAGGGTGGTGCCAGGGCTGAAGCCCCAAAGGGAGAGGCCCCTGCCAGCCTCTGGTGGCACCAGACCAGCTCTGCTCAGCCCAGCTGGCAGCAAACACCTCTTTCTCCTTTCCCTACCTTGGAGCAGCCCTTGCAAGAGCAGCAGTTCAGCGCCAGGCTTGGAGGCATCGTTCCTGTCCCAGACAAGGACACCCCAGCATCACTGAGGCACCCCTGGGGACCCTGCCAGGTGGGGATTCCCTGCTCCTCCCCTGGAGCTGAGCTCCACTGAGATGCAGGAGCAGGGGCAGAGTCAGGAGAGGAGCCTGCAGCCTCTCTCCTACCTGCTCCCCTCCCAGCCAGTGGGGACTCCTCCAGACACTGACTGCTTTATTCCTAGCCATATTCAGCCTGGTAACTGCCAAGACCAAATTGCTTTGGGGAAGCTACAATTCCAGCACACCTCCAGGAGAAATTATTCTACATTTTCCTTCATGCCAGCTGCTGAAAGACCCACAGCACCTTGATTCACCACCAGCTCCCTGCACTGAAAGATCACTGTATTCAGTTTGGTGCTGCTCCTCCAGCAAATAAAGGGATGAGCAAGCTCAAAAATATCACATTTTTCCTCTCCTTCTGCAGACAATGGGCAGCAACTCTGACAAGCCACAAAGAACAGAAAAAAAGAAACAAAAAATCACATTACTAGAGGAAGTTTAAAGGCTCTCTGACATGAACCACTAGGACAAGAAAGTCATGCTGGATGTCAAGTGTTTCACAGAAACAGCTTTCCCCAGATAATTGTCATCACAGAAAGAGTGCAGACGGTGGCGGTGAAGAGGAAGGAGATCTCCTGACACTGAAGCAAGGCTGAGAAAACATTTAATGCTCTGCAAGTGAACCACATCCGAAAGGTGCCAGGTTGCTGTGGGGGTTAATGCACTGCTGCTCCTGCAGTGGGCTGCCAGGGCTGACTCCAGGGAGGAGTCAGCACTGAGGAGAGGCTTCATGAGGACACAGCAACTTAAAGGGCAAAAAAGATACTCCCACTAAAAGAAAACCTGTGTTTGAAGAATGGTAGAGAGGCGAAATTAGCCCGCAATGGTTTGCTACTTGCTAGGCCAGTTCTGTCTTCTTTACATGACCAAAGACACTGTGAGATATTGCTGTGGTCTGTGCAGTAACAAAGGACTCTTGATAATATTAGAAGGTTAAATATAATTTATTAACATGACTCTGTAATTCAAAGGATTTGGGTTATTATTTGCCCAGCTTGGAGCATTCGAAATTGCTGCTTCAAGCTCTGTTCAAGGAATGCCAGAATAGCTTACACAATCAGAGATAACAACTTCTCACCTCATAGTTTGAAAGGAAGAAAAACCCCATCTCCTATATCAGGAGACAGGCAGAGAAACCATCTGTGTCCTTGAACACAACTCAGAGATTTGTTTATAGAAACTTGTACAGAGTAAAAGACAGTAAAAGATGCTTTCCCATGGGAAGAATTTTCTGCAGGCCTGCATGCAGAGAAACTTATAATATGTTCATAAAACAGAGAGACATCCCACCTCTCACTGCCAAAGATGAGTGCTGCTCCCTACAAAACATTTCTGGCTTCAGGAAAAATGCCCGAGCTTTGCACTGTGGGAGAAGGTGGGAGAAGCAAAGCAGAGCTTTTATCTGGAAGAAATTATTAAAAAAACACCCCAAATTCTGAGGGAGGAAAGGAAAAAAGTCAACAGCCACCATCCTGACAGAGCAGCAATTTAGGCAGTGAGGTTAAAAATGAAGCCAGCCAGGCCAAGGGGAACAGTTACCACAGTCCTGCAAAATACTGCATAAAAATCACCTGGAAAAACCTGACTAAAAATTTGTGTCTCCATCTCCTACAGCCCAGCAGATGGAAAGGCCACCAGCCTTTATCACTGTGAGTAAATGACAATTTAAAAGCAGCTGTGTCAGTCTGTACCTCAGCTGGGGGCATCCCCAGCACTGAGAGCCCATGGATGGAGCAGTGCACAGCCTGCTCTAACAGCTCTTCACCCAGGATAACCTATCTGCACCAGCCTGGAAAAATCCAGGCAGCTTGTTGCACAGGCTGCTGCCCTGCTTGTGCCACTACACACCTCCTTTCCCACAGGACCCCCACTCCCTGCAGTAGAATTGTTTACAAGCAGGGTACTCTAAAAACCAGAAAATCCTTCACAGCTCATTTCCATCCCTTCTTGCCTAGGAATGCCTGGCTCCCCAGCAAGGAGAGAATCAGACTTGGCAGAAGAGAAAACTCTTCAGTTTTCCTGAAGAGCAGTTCATGCCCTCAAGGTGTGCATTCCCAAAGGACAAAAATCAAAATAATAACACACAAAACCGCTTACATTCACCAGATGTTTAACAATATTCTAGAGAATTCATTAACCAGACACACCACTTGCAACAAACCATCCTATTAATTTTCTGCCTTGATCAAGCTTGGGGTTTTTTTGGCCAAGAATATGGGAAAGGTTGGGGGCAAAACCATCCTCGGGCAGAGGCAGGGACAGGTATTTCAGCTGAGTAAATGGGCTTTCCTCTTTTCATTGTTTTAAACACAGTATTCCAAGAGCTGGACATATTTTACACAAAAATGAATGTAAGGCCCTTCCTCCCCTCCCTGGGCTGAGCAGAGGACAAACATTAATTTGTTTCTCCATGAAAGAACAGAAGGAACTGCAACAGCCGGGGCAGAAGGGCAGCATGTCCACGGTCCAGGCCCTACAGATGTGCATGTGGGGAGGATGCACAGACACATCCCCAGCTCTGCAGAGCATCCCACTGCCACTCCATGCAGTGATCCCCTCTTTGCTCCATTTTCCTTGGCACTGCCACTTTGTTGACCCTACAGAAAGGGCTGGGCCAGCTCCTTTTCCACTGGACAATTTCAGAAGAGGCAATGGGTAGAGATCCTTATGCTCTGCAACCCAAGGGGAAGCCACAGCTCGCTCTTCCCCTGCATGGACAACGGGGGAAAAAGCACCCACCTGTCACAAAGAGCACCTGCACATCTTGTTTTTTCACCTGGCATTGTCCTGCTAATCCCTCATTCTGCTGGAAGAGTCAGAGGCAGCTCCACACACAAGCCTGAGCTCCCAGACATGCTGACTCTGCCCCAGTGTGCAGGCATGATTGCTTTGAGACACTCAGCCCAGCGCCTGGCAGCAGACAGGATATTGGAATATAAAAAGGAATTCCTTTCCTTGGGTAAAACAGGCTCTTCACTATGGCTCAGTGCCCTGCCAGCTCATGGGGCCAGCACAGGAACAGAATACAGGCAGCAAATACCCAGATGGGAAAGGATGGAGGCATGATACAGACCACGGGGTAGAGAAGGCTTGAAAGTAGCCTGAGGGTGGGGAAAAGTCCTAATTCAGTCTTTGTGGATTTTCTTTGGAATTTCAGGTCTTGCTGAGGACATGATGAAAATGGCTGGTGTACCGTTATCCCTGTTTGGTAGTGAATGGTTAAGGAACAGCTCTCCTACAAGGGGGTGGGTGACAGAAGCCTGCCGGGGACAATGGTCCAAGGTTTGGAAAGGCCACAGTGAGTCAGAGCAGGGAAACCTCCTAGGCACCTGTGGCTGAGCCAACCCCCCCAACTTCACAGCACCGAGCCTTTGGACACAGCACTGGAGGAGCTGTTCACAAGAAACATACCCGGTGAGATGCTGCCTTTGGAATTTCTCATTAATACAGGAGGAGGTTATAAAAATAGAAATGTGACATTATTGCTCCTTCATCACCCATTTCTTGCTGAAGATGACAGAAGTGAAAAAATTAGAGGTGTCGTGTCACGCCTCAATCCCTTCCTGAGTCACACATTGCCTTGGCAGAGATGGGCTCAGCTCATGGCCCTTTTCTGCTTCTTCAGCTTCAGAAACAGCTGAGTCCTCCACAAACCCTTTTTCCTGCATTTCTGAAACACACGGGTTTGAAATCTTTCATTTTAGGTGTAACAAGGCCTGACAAACAGGGGACAGAGATTGGCAAGTGTCTAAATATACACCCCCAACAGGAAAAGAAGGTGGGGTGACTAAAAACAGTAGATGTGATTTTGATGACTGACAAGTGAAGAGAGAAATGCAATGCAAAGGGATGCAGTTTGGAGAGCAGTGCCATCTAAAATATGTCGTCACTCTCTGGGACACAGTTCAAGGGAGCAGCAGCCTGAGCTCTCAATGTTTGATGCACTGACGTAACTGCAGACACCGCTGTGGCTTCCTCAAAGGAAGCGGGCTCCAAACGTAAGAAACTCTTATCAGAACAATCTAACTTACCTTGCTGTTCACTCATTTCTGGTAGCCAAAGACCAATATGGACTATGGGAAAAGTAAAACAATCAGTTCAAGGTTGCTACCTACAGCACATCAAGTCCCATATTCACAGCAAAATCAGCTCCTGCTTTACAAAACATAAGGACTTGCAGTAGTGGCACCTCCACTGACTTTAGGTGGAAAAACCCCACAGCTGATTGCTGGAAAACTGCAGTGCTGCCACTTAGAGTAGGTGTAAGCTGTAAGGGACTGCCCTCTCCTCTGATGTGATGGCTTAGCTTTGAGTGTCCCCTCTTGGGAAAGTGACTCCCATGCCTGTACCAAGAGCCTGCGAAGCAAAGCCCTCTCATCCACCCACACCCCTGCCAGCACCCCTGCTACCTGCAGCTGCTGCGCACTGCTGGCACTCACTGCTGCTCCCCTGCTCCAGGAAAAGCACTGGAGAGTTTGGGGGATAAACTATAAGGTGAAGAAATCCAGAGCTGCCTCCCAAAGACAACCATGTCTCTATTCAGGAATTCCACCGCGGGAGCTCAGTGGTGGAGAGCCCCCAGGGATGGCCAGAGGGAGCTGGGTGGGCAGCAGGCTCCAGATTGGATCACCTGCCAAGCTCTGCAGAAGGGAGGTGAGAGACCACACACAGGAAAAAGGCAAACAAAGGAAGACAAGAAGAGGGAGAGGAACAGAGAGAGAAAATATCACAGCAAAGGCATCCTGGCATCCATCAAAGCACCCCTGACACTCCAAAGAAGGCTCCTGTGCCAGATGAACAAAAAATGAGTCCTGTCCTCAAGAGCAGTTATGCTTGGAGAGAGGAGAGGAAGCAAAATGAGGAGAATACCAGGTGAGTAAGTGGGGGAAGACTGCTTGAGGAACTGCCCTGGCTGAGTGGGGTCAAAGCTCTGCACTAGCAATGAGAGGCCTCTCAAGGAACCCACATATGGAATCAGAGTCCTTCCAGGCTGAAGGGCATTTCTGATGCTCAAGGTCAGAAAAAGAAACATGTGTATGCATAGACAGAGAGGAAAACACACACACACACACATATATATATATATATGGCACACAGTTTCCAAGGCAACCAAAGTCCCTGCTCACAGTCCTTGAGCAGTGCTTGCACTGGCCATTCGACAGCATTTCCACAGAGATCACAACTGATGACTTTTGGACTCAAAGATGCCTGGAAGCAAAAAAAAAAAAACCCAAAGACCTGTAATTAAGAGACTATCACAGCTGAAGGCAAAAAAGTTGCAATAAATGAATCTAATCACGCCTTTGAGTGACACCACAGCATGTGACTAAGCAACAAAGCCACCTGCCTCAGGAGTCACTTCACAGTGCTGGAAATTAGAATATCAAAAACAACTACTGGCTAATTAAAACCCCCAGCCTTCTTGCTATACGACAAAGCCAGCAGGATGTTAAAAATGCAGCCTAGCATGTGGGAGCTCCTAAGCACTCAGTGATCATATTTTCCTTCTCCCTCATCAACAAGAGAGATATAAATCCCCCTCTTTTCTCCTTTTTTCATCCTTTTCTGGAACTAAGGGGCTGTTTCTCCTCCCCCTTTGCACAGGGGTGAGTAATTAATTTCCATATTTTTGTTTTGTTTTGTTTTTTTGGCAGAGGCACAACAACTTCCAGCTGGAATAATTCCAGCCTCCCTCTCCTTCTTCCCTGGAGTACAACCATTCAGAGCATTAGCAGAGCCAACAAAGCCCTGGTAAAAACAAGGCTGTTCTTACCATGCTCACAGCTGAAGCCCCGAGCATCATGTTGAACAGAGAGGCAGGCGGAGAGAAAATAAACAGCTGTGACAAAGTGGCAAAAAAATATCCCAATCTGGGCATTTAACAGCCTGACTGCCAAAATACTGATTCTGACAAACACAGCCTAATTTCCAGGCCACTCACTGCAATGATGGGGCAAATCAGTCCCTGCCATGGGGCAGCTCCAACACCCCAGCTAAAAGGCTCTGGAGCACCTGGGCAGACCTCACCTGGGAGAGGGAAGGAGCCAGCACAGCCATGTGAAGGCCATGAATTGTTTTGGGTGTTTTTTTACAAAAGACTCCCTGAAGTGGGAGGTGGCATTAAAAGAATGGGAATTTTCCCCAGGAGAAGTATAGAGGTTAAGCTTTGGCACTGGGTCTCAAAACCTCTCTAGAGTGATGAAAGGCAAAATGCAGCTCAAGCAAGAGCAAAGCTGAGCAGCTGCTCTGGGAATAGGGGAAGCTCTCAAACTGAGAGGGTGGCAAATTTAGAGAGCCTTGACTCTAAGGTAAAGACATATGCAGGTGGGCAGACACCTGACTCCTTAAAAGACCTCTGACAAATGCCAAGAATATTCAAGAACACTGCAAAACTGAGGTAAGGAAATGCCAACAGCTTTCAGCTTGCTCTTTGGTGTAGCAGAGTCTTCCTTCTCCTCCCAGGTGAAGGGAAGAGAAGCTGCTACAAAACCAGTCTGTTTGCTTCTACCATCATGCAGGGCTTGGAAGAAGCGAGCCATGAGCCTGGGTCTCCATGAAAGTGCTGAGCTGTCCCTTGGGACACACACCCTTTTCCCAGACTGCAATTGTACAACTGCTCCCATGTAAAACAAACCCACCTAGCAACTCATAAAAGTGGCACAAGCCAAGAGAAACAGAGGCTGACTTTGCAAGACGTGTGAAGGAATGGGTGCTGCAGCAACACATCTCAAAGCAGAAAATGTGACAGGGAAAAGACACATCAAAAGGTTTCACAGGATTTCACCTGAAGTTTTTCACCTCTAGTAATGTCTTTGGATGCTAATGAAGCACCAGAGCAGAGCAACAGCTGGGCCCAGCACTCACCTGGACACTGCCACTGGGCTCTCACACTGCTTCCCCCAGAAAGCTCCATGTCTGGAGAGCTTTTTGGGTGTGTAACAATTTAAAATCACAGCACCCACCTCACTCAGAGCTTGCACAGTCAAGGCAGGCAGAGATGGTCAAATCAGCCATTCTGGATCCAAGAGCAAGCCAAGCACTGCTGATCTGGCTATGGCCAATGAAGTCTCACTCTTCCTGTAGACGTGACTGATTCCCAAAAAGCTGGGAGAAAGGACACAGCCATGCCCAAGATGCCCAGTAACACTGAAGGTCCTGCCTTCTGCTGGTTCTGCAGACAAGAGGGACAGTCATAGCCAGAAACCTGCACTGATCACTCCCAGCAGAGGGGCAGAGTCCAGCATCTCCTGGAGGGCAAGTTCAGTCCTCTTCAAGGAACCAGACTGCAGGTTACAGCATTTGCTTCTTCCCTGAAAATCAGGACTTGCACAGTGTCACACCATAAAATGAAGTCACTGCTCCCTTCTGGAACACTGATAGCTATTATCTCTTCTCCCAGCAACAGCATAGGAAAACTCTGACAGTCAATCCTACACTTGAAAATTCACCACAAAGAAAAGGTGTCTAGTTTAGTAACAGCAAGAGAGAGGAGGTAAATTTACCCTTCTCTTTGTTGTTCAAACTGACTTCAAAGGTACGGCATGGCACCAAGGAAGACAACTCTGAAAAGCAGAGTGAAAAAAACCAGCACGCCCACACTGTCCTCCTTCAAATGGTAACACTGGCATTAAAAGAAACTCCAAACATTCCTAGGTTCTCACACACCACTTGGGAAGAAAATACACATCTACAAGTGAAAATGCCTTTTTTCCCTTGTAAACCTGGTAATGAGCAAACACTTGGTAGCACAAAATCAGGAACTGCAGAGTGGTGCACAAGGACACCTCATCCTCCATCCCTCCAGACCTGGCTGCAGTGCTCTGCTGGATGCAGCTCCCTTCTTCTGGGCTGCTGTCCCATACTTGCTTTTGGTTCATTTGTACCCTCTGAAACTCTTCTTTTGAAAGGTTTTTTTTTGGTTTTCCATGTTTAGCCAATGTCCTGGATTGTAAGAAAAGTGTGTATTCTACTTGCCATCTGTTAATGGTGGGGCAGTTATCTTCTGTTAATTGGGCAATTTTCTTTATCTCTTCCCCAACCAATCCTCCCCCCAGGGAGATATCTTCTGTTAATGGGCCACTGAACCTCACTGCATAACTAATAAAATTACATCATCCCACTGTGAAAAACTCCACTCAGGGGGAGGAGCCAAGCATTCCTAGACATAATCAGAAATTTTAGAACACCAGAGCAGCCTTTTGCCACTAGATTCCCAGAAGACCAGGCCCATCTACACCACCACTGGCTCTTCAGAAAATAACTACACCCTTCTACAGGATCACTACTTCAACAGAACCACATCTATCACTCCAAGAAGACTGCAGCCATCATTCAATCAGACTACTACCAACACCCTAACCCACAGGGTGTCAGGTCTTATTCTGACTCTGTTTTGTTTGTGCTAGCTACATGGGTATTTTTAGTTTTCCTAGTAAAAAACTATTANACATAATCAGAAATTTTAGAACACCAGAGCAGCCTTTTGCCACTAGATTCCCAGAAGACCAGGCCCATCTACACCACCACTGGCTCTTCAGAAAATAACTACACCCTTCTACAGGATCACTACTTCAACAGAACCACATCTATCACTCCAAGAAGACTGCAGCCATCATTCAATCAGACTACTACCAACACCCTAACCCACAGGGTGTCAGGTCTTATTCTGACTCTGTTTTGTTTGTGCTAGCTACATGGGTATTTTTAGTTTTCCTAGTAAAAAACTATTATTCCCATTCCCATATCTTTGCCTAAAAGCCTTTTAATTTCAAAATCATAATAATTCAGAGAGAAGGGGTTTACATTTTCCATTCAAGAGAGGCTCCTGCCTTCCTTAACAGACTCCTGTCTTTTCAAACCAGGACAGATTTTGGCGCCCAACGTGTGGCTAAAGGGCATCGAGAGAAAAAAGGTGAAAAAGGGAAAAACAGTTCTTGAGTAATCTAATTTTTGTGTGCTGATATAAAAACCTTGTTAAGTGTCACAATGTAGTCTAGCTTACCTGGTTTGGGCGGCACGTGGTCATGGCTGCATTTCTCCCATTTGCAGGCCCTTATCTAGACATGGACCCTATAACTAAGGCTACTGTGGCTGTGATCCAGTTTGGTTTATGGGTTAATAAGGTGAGGAATTCATGGATCTTTAACTTCCTCTGGAAGGCAGGCACATGGATTCAGAGCTATCACACATTAACTGTATGTTTTTGGGGTTACTTTAATAATGGTACCTACTGTGAGGAAATGACACCAGGGGAAATTTTCTCCCAACCCTTTAACCATCTCTTTGGGTCTGCTCCACCAGTTTTTGAAGGGTTAAGATCCACTCTAAATGCTAATGATATCATACAATGGGTGGTCTTGCTGATATGCCTGCTATATTTAGCATTCAGAGATAACGGAAGATTAACCTGGATAACTACCCTGACACCTACACCAGAAACTAGGGATGCTGCTGCAGAGCCTGACCCAGCCCCACAGCCCACCTCAGAAATGAACTACCCGGATTGGGTGGGGGTTCTAATTAAGGAGATGCGTGAGATGGGTCAGATGCTGAAAGAGTGCATTTCCCCAGCTGGTGAGAAACCTTCCCCTTGCCTTGAAGAGGGACAGTCTAATGGCCCAGCAACGGAACCCACAGACGTTACAACTGTCCGGGTTCCAGCTGAACCACAAAGGCAGTCACGGCCAGCAGCAGCTGCCCCGGTAGAAACAAGGAGGTCTAAGATGAAAGCAGAGCACCCAGATAGGGATAAGAATAAAAAGCCTTCACAACCCACAGGGGAGCCAGAGGTTGCAATCATCACTGAGTCCCTGACATACCAAAGTCTCCATAATCTGCCCAAAAACATTATACAACAGGGACGTGAGGCTTATACAACCTGGTTACTCCGGGTCTGGGACCTTATAGGTACAGGTGTGCAACTGGATGGTGGTAAGGCAAGAAATTTGAGACCCTTGACCCAGAACTCAAGTATAAATCAGATTTTTGTAAGGGAGCCAGGGTCCCTTTCCCTCTATGAGCAGCTTTTAATGAATGTCAGGGAGAGGTTTGTCCACATGGAAAGAAATATAAAAGCACCACCATAGAATGCACTAGAAAACCCTTGAGGAAGGGATCCAACAGCTGAGAGTAGTAGCAGTATTAGATGTAGTCTTTGAGAGGGACAGACAGCATAATAATAACCCCAACAAGATCAAATACACAAAACAAATGTTGTAAAGTCTAGCAAATCTAGGGCCATCTCAATACACCACCTTCATTACAACGATTAATGCTAATACCAACCAAAAAACAGTAAGTTCTGTCAACAAACTTAAAAATTATAAAAGTATGGTCAATAGCTCGATGCAAGTTCATGTCTCTGCTGTGATTAAAGAGTTCAAAGAAGAGAGGAGGGAGATGAGGGAAGAAATGAAGAAGATCAATACAACACCTGTACAAGTCACAAACCCCAAAGTCAAAACCCAACATTCCCCAGCTGGAGAGAGAAGGCACACCCCAAAATCTAACCTGTGGTTCTTTCTGCATGACCATGGGGAAGACATGGGAAGGTGGGATGGGAAACCCACTTCTGCCCTGGCAGCACAGGTATGTCTCAAAGGAAAAAACACTAACCAAAAAAGTTCCACTAAAGTAAAAACAGCCTCAACCTCCCATAACCTGCTGCCAAGCATGATCTGTCAAATCCCCTTAAAAGAACCTCTAGTATGAATACCCAAAAAAGAAATAATAACCAGACTTAAAAGGGCCTGCCTCTAGCCAGGAAGAAGCACAGGAAAACCAGATCTTCTAGACAGTGTAAATCAAATAACCTAACACATCAGAACCACAAGAATATGACACCTTAGTTAATACTAGTGTGAAGTGTACCCTAATACAATCAGAACACGTAGAGGCAGAGCCTGTTTCCATTACTGGGGTGACAGGGGGATTGTAGCAACTGACCCTGGTGGAAGCTGAGGTGAGCCTGACTGGGAAGGAGTGGCAGCAACATCCTGTTGTAACCAGCCCAGAAGCCCCGTGTATTCTGGGCATAAACTTCCTCCAGAACAGCTATTACAAAAACCCCAAAAAACTCAAGTAAGCTTTTAGATAGCTGCTGTAACGGCAGAAAACATCAACCAGTTAAACACCTTACCTAGACTACCAAAAAACCCATCTGCAGTAAAACTCCTAAAAGTAAAAGGACAACAAATACCAACTGCCACCTCAACAGTGCACCGCCAGTGCAAACAAATCAAAATACTGTAATCCCCACCCAGAAAATAATCTGTGAGCTGGAGAGCCAAGGGGTAGTCAGTAAAGCCCACTCACCCTTCAACAGTCCCATTTAACCTGCACACAAGTCTAACAGAAAATAAAAATTACCTGTGAACTATTGTAGCTTAAATAAAGTAAATCCACCGCTAAGCACGACTGTGCCAGACATACTAAAACTCCAGTTTGAACTAAAATCTAAAGCAGCAAAGTAGTATGCCACTGTTAACACTGCTAATGCATTTTCCTCCCTTCCTCTAGCAACAAAATGCAAGCCTCAATTTACTTTCACCTAGAAAAGCACACAATACACTAAAACCAACTAACTCAAGGGTGGAGGCACAGCCCCACCATCTACCATAGACTAATCCAGGCTGCACTAAAAAAAAGTAAAACTCCAAAACATGTACAATACATCAATAACATCATTGTGTAGGGGAACACAGCAATAAAAGTATTTAAGAAAAAAGAAAAGATCATCCAAATTCTACTAAAAACCAGCTTCACCATCAAGAAAAACAAAGTCAAGAAACCTGCCCCAAAAATCCGGTTCCTAAAAGTAAAGTAGCAAGACAAACAACATCAGATTCCCACTAAAGTCATCAACAAAATCACTGCAATGTCTCCACCAAGCAGCAAGAAGGAAACACAAGCTTTCCTAAGTGCCATAAGTTTTTTAAAACTACACATTCCTGAGTACAACCAAATTGTAAGCCCTCTCTACCTGATCACCCACAAAAAAACCAATTTCCACTAAAACCCTGAACAACAACCAACCTTTACCCAGATCAAACAAAAAATCACTCAGGCAGTAGCCCTTAGCCCAGTCAAAACAAGACCAAAAGTAAATTATGTACTCTGCAACCAATAACTTCTCCTGAAACCTTTAGCAAAAAGTGCCTAGTAAAACTCAAAACCAACCACTAAAATTCTAGAGTCAAAGTTACAAGAAGTCCAAAACCAACTACACTCCCAGAAAAAAAAATCTTAACCACCTATAAAAAAATTCAAGCTGCCTCAAAAATAATTAACACAAAAACACAACTCCTCCTGACACCCCAACTACCAATACTAAATGTTTTAAAAAAAAGTTCCCACTAACACCACCTAAAACAAATAAATTATCTTCATCACACAACACACCCACATCAAAAACCTAAATCGCCCTAAAATTTTAAAAATAATTACAAACTAACCAAAAAGTAAAAACTTTAGTCTCACTAACAAAAACAACAAAAAACCAAAAAAACAAACAACAAAAGCTAAAAAAGGTCCACCATACAACCAACTACCAGCAAAAAAACCACAATATGCTCTTTTCACTGACAGTTCCTGTCACATCATAAAAGTAAAAAGCAACCCTATAAACCCCATACAACAAATTACACAAGCACCAAAAAGAAAAGTAAATCAAATCAAGTTACTAAACTCAAAACCGTTCAGCTAACCCTAAACATTACTAAAAAAAAGTAACCAAAACTCTACCTTTATACTAATTCGTAAATAACAACCAATGCTCTGTAAAGCTAGCTAAAAAAGTAAAAAAACCCAGCTAACAGCATTAAAAAACCCCAATCTAAGCTGCTAATAAAAAAAACATTACCTCTCAAATAAAAAAACTACTTATAAAAATCCATCATATAAATACCCACGTCCCCAAAAGTCAAGCTAATAAAAAACACCAAAATAACAAATAAATCTAAAAACAAAAATAAAAGTATCAAAAAGAAACATAAATTAACAACATAAAAATGAGTTGTTCCTAACTCAATAAACCCATGATGCCTCAAGTCATCAGAGCAAAAATACCACCTATGAGTAAACACAAAACCAAAAAATAAACCTAACCATAAACAGTAATTCTCAAGTTATCCATAAGACATATACTGCAATCAAACAAACTGAACAAGTAAAACCCCTATAGCATAGTAAGCAATGGTCCAAATATAAATATAAAAAACCTAACAAATTAACTGCATCACACTACCCCAAACACGCCAAGGCGAGCCCTATGCACTAACCAGAATAAAAACCACCACTAAATAGTCAAAACCCTACCCTATACCTCACACTACTACCCAAAATGCCATCTTAAGTCTAAAAAACCAAATCCTATAAAAACGTAACACCCCTGAAAAAATTAAGTCAAACAACAAAACCCATTTCAAAAACAGCCTTATAAACACCTGATCCAAAAACCATAGTATTAAATAAATATAGCATATCCCCTATCATACACCAACTGCCTAAAAAGTTAAACAGTACAACAAACTACTTAAAACTACCCTAAAAACACCTAGCAAGAAAACTTTTAAAAATTAAAAAATAAACTTAACAAAAACAACCTAAATAGTCAACACCCAAAAATCCATCAATCAAGCTAGTCCTGCCCAATCTAAATCCTTACATACAATAAATAAAAATAAAATCCCTGTAATACATATAAGAAGTATTTTAAGAAAAACTGCTTAAAGTAATCCCACCTCAAGCAAAAACAAACCCATCCATAATATTGTTTTTGCTCAAAAACCTAGTTACACTTAGTAAATAATACAAAAAAATAAAAAACCCATTATATACCACAAAAAACCTAGTCTTAAATAAAAAACTAAATACAAAATTTCATTATAATGGAAATAAAAACAGAACAAGAAGTAAATAATATCCTAAACTGTAAAAGAAGTGTATTCTATTTGCCATCTGTTAATAGTGAAACAGTTATCTTCTATTAATTAAGCAGTTTTCTTTATCTCTTCCACAACCAATCCTCCCTCCAGGGAGATATCTTCTGTTAATGGGCCATTAAACCGCACTACATAACTAAAAAAATTATATCATCCCATTATAAAAAGCTCCACCCAAAAAAAAAGAGCCAGACATTCCTTCCTAAATATAATCAAAAATTTTAAAACATCAAAACCACCTTTTCCCACTAAATACCCCAAAAAACAACTGTCTTCTCCACTAAATTCCCAGAAAAAGACCAGGCCTATCTATACGACCATTAAACCTTAAAAAAAAATCTACACCCTTCTATAAAATCACTACTTCAACAAAACCACATCTGCCAGTCCAAAAAACCTACAACCATCATTCAATCAAACTACTACCAACACCCTCACCCACAGAGTGTCAAATCTCATTCTAACTCTTTCAACACTTTTTGCTTGTACTAATTAGATTTGTATTTTTAGTTTTGCTAATAAAAAACTATTATTCCTATTCCCGTATCTTTACCTAAAAACCTTTTAATTTCAAAACTAAATAATTTTTAAAAATAATTAAATTTAAAAAAATTAAATAATTTTTTAAAAAGAGTTTACATTTTCCATTAAAAAAAAAAAAAAACAACTCCTACCTTCCTTAACAAACACCTGTCTTTCCAAACCAAAACAGCCAATAAAAAAACCCCTCACCAAAACCTCTGTGCCCAAAGCAGGGAAATGCAGCAGGTTCTTCCCAGGTGAAGAGCTCCTCCATGCAAAGCTGGGCTGGCTCCAGCTCTCCCCCAGCGTTGGGGGAACACACCCCTCTGGACAGCTATTTCCAGTTCCTCTGGCTCCAGCTCCTCAGTCTGTGTCTCTCTGGTGAAAGACAGCCACATGTTTCAAAATTTATAACATTTCTGCTTGGAATAGATATTCTCTGCCTAATCCCTCTGCCAGTTTTAGCCAGATCCTTTGTCATGCTCAGCTGGAATATCAAATATTCATGTCTGGAGTTCAGTAAGACACTGAAGTCTAGTATTTCACTAGAGCAGATCCTGCAAGGGGTCCAGAGACATTTTTTTCCCCAATTCAGACCTTTTCCTCTGCTTCCAAGGCATGCGCAACCACAGAGAACCACAACCAAGGGACAGTGCTTCTCTATTGCTGTGGTCTGTGCATTAACAAAGGACTCTTAGCAATAATATCAGAAGGCTAAATATGATTTATTAACATGACTCTATAATTTAAAGGATTTGGGCTATTATCTGCCCAGCCCAGAGCATCCGAAGCTCCTGCCTCCAGCTCCATCCAAGGAATGCCAGAATAGCTTACACAATCAGAGATAACAACTTTTCACCTCATAGGTTCAAAGGAAGAAAACCTCCATCTCCCATATCAGGAGACAGGCAGAGAAATCCAAATGTCCTTGAACACAGATCAGAGATTTGTTTATAGAAACTTGTACAAAATAAAAAACAATAAAAAACGCTTTCCCATGGGAAGAATTTTCTGCAGGCCTGCATGCAGAGAAACTTATAATATGTTCATGCAACACTTCTCTTTAAGCTGACAGCTCTGTACAGACCACAAAAAGAAGTCACCATTTCATCCCATGTGGTTATAGGAGGGTTGGGCAAACACCAGAAACAACCTTCTGTTACAGGAGGCTGCTTCTTAAAATTAGGATCTACCACATTCAGCTGCCCAAGTCTGAACATGGTGAGAACCCCCACAGCTCGGGAGCCTCAAGCCTGGAGTCAAGCCTGCAAACATGTCAATGAGCAAAATCAATCCACACTGCTGCCAGCAAGTTCTTCCTTCCTCTCTCTGAATTTACAGCTTGCTTTGTGAAAAAGCCTCTTTTTAAAAAGACTTTTCCTCACATCCCCTTCCCTCGCCATCTGTCTCCCATCTCACAACGTTCTGCAAAGAAGTTGCTGACAAAACCCAGCACTGCACTGGCACAGCAGTGTCCACAGGCTGCTGTGACCCTGCTTTACATGTCCAGAGAGCCACTGCTCCTCCACTGCCCTGTGAGCTGGAACCCAGCTCTGGAGCATCACTGCCCAAGGTGCACCAAAGCCCTGGGAGAGCCGCAAGTGGCACTGCTGTCCTGCTGCCATCATGAAGCCCTGATCCTCTTGGCCTTGCTCGGGCAAATGCAAAGCATTCCCAGCTCACCATGCCCAGCTGAGCATCAGGAAAGGCAGGGGAGCAGGGAAACAGCAACAGCCCCAACAGTGAGGCACTACCTGCCTGCTTAAGAGCTCCACATCCACAGCCGACCTGCTCCTCACTGGGGAGATGTGCAGTCACAGGGAACAGAGCTTCCTGGGCACCAGAAGGGTCCTCAGGGAACACGTTCCCCAGAGTTTCCAGGCTTGGCCCTGCTATTTCTGCCAAACAGGGCAAGCATGCTGGGTGTGGGAGCTGTGGCACCAAGGAGCAGGCTGGGACAGCTCAGCCCACAGCCAGGAGCTGTGACACCAGACAGAGTCCTGGGGTGCAGCTACACAGAGACCACACAGACACAAAGGGTTGGATGGATCCAGCACCAGGCACCAAACAGCTCCTGGTGGGAAACTTCTCCATTCAACCAGGAAGGGTGTGATCCAAAGACCACTGAGTCTTCTCAAGACTTTGGGAATGCAGATGGGATGAAAGACATAAAATCAAAGTCTGGCATTACTGCAACTAAGAGCAGAACACTGGTCACACCCTGCAGACACCATTGTGTGCACCTTGGAAAGCCCCTCGCAGTCTCCAGCAGGCTCACCAGGCCTGTGGATATGGAGAGAGCTCTCCCAGCCCTGCTTGGCCTATAAAGCCCTTCTCTCCCACCAGCCAGACCTGAGCAAACACTGCCCTGCCTTCCACACTCATCCTCCCAGAGACAAACAGGACTGCATGAGCTGTTTCCTTTCCCAGAGGCAGGACAACAGGTTTCTGTCAAAGCAGCCCCTGGACCACACAGATGTGTTCCCACTGCCTGCACACCCCCCAGCCCCCAGCCCCCAGCCTGTGGGGCAGTGCTGGCTGTCAGGCACCATCTCCCCCAGCCAGCAGCACCAAGTGCTGGACACAGTCCTTGGCCAGGCCAGTGGGGCACTAGCCCACTCTGGACAGAGAGAGGGCTGAGAGGTGCCTCTGCCCTCCAGTACTTCAGCTACACCAGCTGAGGCAGAGGATTTTAATGAAACATCTTTCCTCTGGCTCTTGTGCTGTCTCTGCCAAATAATAAGCAATTACTAGAGGGGTGCACAAGGGATCTAAAAAAAGCCCAAAAAACCCAACCCACATTTTGACTAGAGAGCTCCAGCCATTAGTTTTATTTGATTCCTGTGGATTTCAACATCCACCACAATCACAAGGAGCATATTTCCCACCAAGAGCAGTTAAAGACACAGACTATGTGTTTATTTCCATTTTAGACTGCAAATATGGAGTTCAATTAAAACTCACTGAATACTATTTTGCATCTGAAAAAATATTTTCCAACGAACACAATGGATTATTTTACTGGCTGCGTAACCTCAAGCTGCCTTCTGCTCAAGGCTGCTACATCCTCACAGTTCCTACTAATGACAAGATTGTTTCCTCTGTAAGGTCTTAAGGTCTTGCAACACCCTCGAAATTATGTGGATTTTTATGACAGGACTTTGAATTGCATATTCTTCCCGATTCATGCCAAGCTGTGCAGGGGAAAAACATGGCTCAGCACCTGCAAGCCTGCTGTCACGACTCCTCATCTACAACTTTTCAGGACACATTAGCATCACAGACATCTTCCTGCCTGCTGCATCTTTGCATTCACCCAGCACCTGCCAAAATTCCCAGGCTGCGGAAGCTGCTGCTGAATCATTTCCCAGCTCTGGCTCCTATCACTGGGATTGAAGTTATGAGATCAAAGAGGACAGGAATGCAGAGCATCTTGTTTGCATGTCACCAATGCCATTTTGCTGCGAGGCAGCCAGAGAAAGACACACACAGACAGAAATTATTGGCAGCAGGAGTATGGCAAGAAAGCCTGGCTACAGAAAGACCAATGCCACAAGCCGGGTGTTTTACAAAGGTAAAGGTCCAGATAAGCCCAAGCACACCGAAGAATCCACTGTCATAGTCTGGAAAACATTATCAGGAAGAGGCCACCTGGTGTCAGTGGATGTGCTGCTCCCTGGACATCCTCACACTGCACAGACTCACGTAACCCACTCCTGCCCTTGTTTTATGGGTCTTATGTCGATGTTCTTACATGTCTGCTGGAATCAAGAGACTGTTGAGGAGTCTTTGTTCTAAATTCATGTTTTTAGGTTCTTTTGTAGCTCACAGAGGTGGGCTTAAAAGAACACCACCATGTCTCCCAGGAGTCAGAGAAAGGCCCAAGGCAACATAAAAACCCCCAAATTTATTATTTGCTAGCTAAGCCAATTTCATACAGCTGGCATGACCTGAACCAGAATAATTTTGATTGGTGGAATCTGGCAGCACTAATGACAGCAAGAAGCTTCTGTTACTTTATTACTTTTTGACCTCTTCTTCTCACAGTGCTCATGAGAAACGGACTGATCCTGCCTGAACTCATGCAGGATCAACAGAAGGGCTGAGCTTCTGGCTGTGGAAAGCTCGTTTAATGGCAGGACCAGCTGGAAGTCCAGTGGGATAGTCAGCTTCCAGGGTTGGACATCAGAGATGGGAAAGAAAACTACCACCTTAGTTTGTAATTAGGAAATACAGTCAGGAAATCACCGAGAGGTCACAGCTGGCCACGTTCCCCCGGGTCTCTGCAGAGCTCCTTGGTGTGAGATCAACAGATGGAAGCATGACAGACCGAGCACAGCCAGACCCTGGCAGCACAGACGAGAGCTGCGAGCAGATCGTGTGTGATGGGAGAGATCATCATGGTCTAAGTGACTCCCTGAACTCTGCAGACCAGAGCAGTCTCCTGAAGCCCTGCTGCAAAGCCCTTCTCCAGGGCAATTCCCGCTCCTTTGGTGAGGCACACGAGGAGGAACACTCTGCATTGCTGCAGGAACAGAGCAAAACCACAGCTCCCACATCGGTTTTTGAGTCAGAGAGATACCAGGGTTCAATAAATGATCAGACCACATGCACAGCCTAGGGATTTGTGAGGAATACAAAAATGCCATTTAGGACTCCTCCTCTGAAATGGGAGCGCTGTAGCAAGGCAGAGTCGATGCCGTGGGTCAGGCCCAGCTCAGGATGACACCCTCACACTACACAGCGTGGAATTCATCCAGCAGGTCCACCCTCGCAGCAGGGCTGGCAAGTGGGGCTCTCCAGCACCAGAAACTGCAGAGACACCCAACTCCTGCCAAAGACAACAGCGCCTGGTTCGCTGGCCGTACCAGCCCTGGGACTGCCCGACAGCGCCTGGCCATGGCTCTCACAGTCCGGGAGCGACCCACACAACTCCTCCAGCCCCAGCCCATGGTCTGCACCTGCTATGCATCTTCCAGGGCCTTGGCTCCCCTTGTGCCTGAAGGGATCCCGACCCCTCCAGGCATGAACACTGGTTCCCCTCTCCTACCCATCACCTGAAGCCAGCAGAGCAACTCCACATCACCGTCTCAAGTCCCTCCTGCAAAGCATCTAGAGCTGTGTGCTCTTAGTCCCTTGCTTCTCATCTTGCTCCAGCACCATCTGCTTTCCTCCTCTTGCCTCTTCCCCGTGCCAACCCGAAGCCTTGAGAGATGTCAGGATTTGAAATCCACCCATGTATGACCAATCGGACATTACATTCCCGCAGGCTAAACCACCCAAAGGGACGAGTTCTGCTGCCATCGTGTGCGCCGGACATTCACTCCCGTGCCCAGGGCCGGCTGCCCGCGCCGCGGCGCCGCTATCCCGCCCCGTGCCCTCCCCGCTTCTCCAAACTTCGGGTGCCCACCGAGCCCCCGAGGCCGTCGGTAAAGCCGGACACTTTTGTCAGTGCCCGTCCGAAGCACCACCACAGCACCGGCACCGCTCGCCTCCCGCCGCCCCTCGCCC
>VXAX01006619.1:34341-76778 GCA_013399835.1 Leptocoma aspasia
CCGGCCCCGCTCTGGCGGGCCGGGCTGCGGGACACGGAGCGGGTGCAGCGGCACCCCCGGGATCCCGGGGTACGGCACGGCCAGTGCTGCCCGTGGCACTGCTGACATGGGGTCAGCAAAGGGGACAAAACAAACAGAACTAGCCCCGAGGCTGCAGGTGCATCGGCCTGCAGCAGAGGCACAGAGAGCGGGGGTTACTCTGGGGAAAGCCGGGAGAAGCCAGCCGCGCTTTGCCTGGAGGCCACAGAACAGATTCCCTGGGGGAACAGAGAACACTCGGGTGGCCTTGCCCCAGCTCTGGGCAGCACAACAGATGGATTACCTTCAGCGGGGGGACAGCGATCCAGAAAATGCCCTGTCTGCCAGAAGCAGAGCGTGGTATGCAGAAGAGAATTTGGGGGACGGTTGGGTTCCTTTTGTGCCACCAGATGATGGCTGGGGAGCGGCAGGGAGCACAGCAAGGAGTAAAGAACACATGTTGACAGTTTTGTTAAGTAAAAAAATGGGAAAGAAAAGCATTAACAAAACCCTCTCTGTCAGCTACAGGTAATAAAGAAAGTAGGAAATTGTCAATGGGTAAACGCAGCACTACCCTTACATTGATTTGGTCCACTTAAACATAGTATTTATTTATAATAAAGTTGTTATGAGCATTTTCTTTCGATGCAGATAGGTTCATTATGTACTGAGTGCTTTACATCATGTTTTGAACTAACCCATTGATAAATTAGTGCTAAATTTTATTTGTAAAAGGCATCTTTGGCAAGGACTCAACGTTGACTCACAGCAACAACTGCTCATAGTGCTGACTTACGTTGTTCAATATTTGGAGCTGTTCAGTCCAGCCAGCATCCCACCCTGTGGGTAAAAGTTACACGGGGATTGCAACTTTTATCTCACACAGAGATAAGGGGCTGCATTTCCACAACAGCCTCTAATTTCAGGAGCTCAAACTGAGACAAGATGGTCCTGAGTTTGTGGCAATAGGAGTGTTTACAGACAGATCCAAACATCTCACACTCAACATGCAAACTGGGAGACAGCCCACCAGGGTCTTCCCTGACTAAAGCTGTTAGGCAAATGCTAACTCTTCTAATAACATTTATCCTGTATCACAAGTAGCCTTAGAGCAAGGAAATGTCCAGAACAGGGCAGAAATCCCCTTGTGTCCCTGTCAATCCACCAGATCATCCTGCTGCCTAGACTGGGCCCTGCCCTGCCCTTTTTTTAGGTTGTTTAGCTCAGTCTTCCTAAGGGCCAGCCCTTGGTGTGACAAAGGCTGCGTTACCTCCTGTCCTCCAGCCCGGTGGGCAGCTCTTGTCACAGAGAAGGAACCTAAAGCCAGGATGCAGCTGAGGGCAAGTGATTATAAAGTGGTACATCTGATATAACCAGAGAAAGCTTGACACTAAAATCTTCAGTTTAAAGGCAGAAGATAAAGAAAGTTAGGGTTTGTTCTTTGCATTTATGTCTAAGGTGACTCTGGCCCCCCGCACCCCCAGTCTGTCAGTCTGCGGGACTGGTGGGACAAATCTGCAGCCAGGAGAGTAAAGGATCCTCTTCTAGGATTAGGTCATTTGTGACAGATGCTGAGAGAAATAGTCACAAGGCTCTTGATGCTCACAACAGAACTAGTCTATTGATTTTCTCAGAGGCAAACAAATGGAAAGGCAGCATCGCACCATTGCCAAGGCAGCAGTGCAGCACCAGGCAGCAGTGACAGTGTGACTCTGCCCCTTCTTGCATCAGGTGCTGGCCTGTCAACTGCTGAATCAGCCTGGCTCCTCTGCAGAGCACAGCTGATTGCCTGTTGTGGCGAGAAGTATTGACCAAACATGTGAGCTGGGGTGTTGGGGTGTCCCCGTGCACAGCTGGGGCCAGCCTGGCTGCTCTCCAGCAGGAATCCTCACCTGGCAGCCACTGCCCTCCCTGTGCGGTCTGCACCTCGCCCCCAGCACAGCCTCAGCTGCAGCACCCTGCACAGCCCCAGCTGACCCCAGAAGGACACCCAGAGCAAGAACTGCTTCTGGGGAGTGCACAGAAACTGCAGGATGCTGCTAATGTTCACACGTTCTTTAAAATTATTTTTTCTTTTATACATGGTAATATGCACAAGTGCCTCAAACAATCCTAGAGTTTGTAGTATTTGTGAACATAGCTGGAATACTCGAATATTACTTCTCTTGTACTATAAAAAAACTGCAGGACTGACAAGGAAGGCAAATTATTCTCAGCATAACAATGAAAACAAAACAAGTAAAGGAAAATGTCAAAATAACTATAAAATGGGTCATCATTAAGGGTGTGCACCGTTAAGCATCTTTACTTATTTAACATATCCTGATTGGGTCTCAGTACAGCCATGGTGTTCTGTGGTGTCTCCAGATTTCAATTATATCCCTGGATAAATGGCTTTGCAAGCATTAAGAAAAATCACCCAAGTTATCACAGGCCGAGTTTCAGACTAAGAGATTTCTCAGTAAGAAACCTCCAGCTACAGTCCCTTCAGCTGGAGGCTTAGAGGATAAACCCTGACAACGACCTCAACATTTCTAACACAGCTTAAACCCGTGTCTCTTGCCCTGCAGTGGGGAAGTGACATGCTGCTTACAGAACATCTCCCTCAAATCTACTGTCTTTTCTATTTTTAAGCAAGCAGCTTTCTATTTAAAACTGCCACCTTACCGACTTCCTTAAAGCCATCTGCTGGTTTATTAGTCTGTGACAACAAAGTTTCCATCTCTCCATGTAATTAAGAGTAATCCCTGGACAATTTAGTTGCCTGCCCTTTCATTAAGGATGGCAGCATGATAGCACTTCTCGAGAAAGGAAGAAGTGGGACCTTTATTAACCTGTCCTCTACCTTGCCACTTCTCACTTTTCAAAAAGCACTTGTACAAAAAAAACCCAAACAAACCAATATTAAAGGGAGAGCACAAGATAACTGCTTTAATATATTCCGAGCCAACCGAAATGTGTTTGTCATGTATTGAGCTGCATCTATTTCTGAGGTCTGCCTGGTGGCTTAGCTGTCATCCCTCACTGTATCAGACTGGAAGGAAATGAGAATTTTAGAGTCCTTAAGTCATTCTGCTTTTCCACTTCCAATAAGGGCTTGTACTAGAGAGCAAGCCTAAAAATGAACAGAACTGTGTAATATGCTGAAAATATACTTTTATTTTCCCTTCTTATCTTGATCAACTAAACAGAAAGGTTTAGGTTGGGCTGAAAAAAAGAAACTGTTAAAAAAATCATAATCACTCTTAAAGGAACAGACCACAGACAGAAGATGTACTTACGGTGTTTTGCTGTTCCTTACACAATCTACTTCAAATTACCACACATAATTGCATGAAGTAAAACAATTACCTGTAGTCAAGGGTACAGAATCAATCCAGTGGTTTCCATGGAAAGCTACAGCTTTCATCTGGAGCTGAACTGAGCTGCATTTCTTGTCACTCCTGGGTACCCTCCACACCAGCCAGGGCAATGTGTCAATCCCTGGTACAGCTATCAGGGACCACATCCTTTGTTCCTTCTTTTCTTTTCTTTGAAAAGAAAAAAAAACCCTGATGGTTCAGCAGCAGGAGGAAGCCTTATGCTACCTAGGAGGGTAAATGGAAAACTATTACCATTATGTACTTCAAAAATAACAAGAGAGTAATTCTCTCCTAATAGTCGAAATTATCCTAGATTAGTCTCCCTTCCTAGAAACTAGCAAGCTCCAGGTATCTTAGTTTTCTCTCTTTTACAAACTCTGGTGCATAAAGGCCAGAGAGTTTTTGTTTTTAAGTTCCAAAACTTAAAAACAAAAAAAGTTTTCTCTCTTTTACAAACTCTGGTGCATAAAGGCCAACACTTGACATCCTTCAGTCAGTAACTGAAAAAAAAGTATTTACATTTCAAAAGGTGTGCATAGACCAGATGCACAATGACTGAACCACGTTCAGTTAACCACTGGTGGCAGGACTGCTGAAAGCCAGAGCCCGGGCCTTGTTAACATCTGGTTGCCTGTTGTGGCACCAAAACCCCTTCACAGGATGTGCCAAAAAGTGAGGAGGGATGGTGAGAACAGGAAGGGAAAATGTGGTTTGGAGACAGCACCCAAAATACCCAAGCTGGATTTTTATGACATGGAATAAGCAGGGAGCGTACCCAAGACAGCAAAATTACCAGGACTGTTGTACAGTTTATACTTTTTATGATTTAGAGGAAGATTTTCCATTGAAGTATCCACAATTTACCTGGAAACTTGTTAGGTGTTCCATGAATCAAGTTACTTCAACTTTATATAATTTCTGGAACCAGCAGGAAGGGAATTCAAGTTGGTGGGGAAGCACTAGTGAAAAGAACAGGATACAAGCCTGAGCCAAGAAAGCCCAGGAAGTGGGAAGGGCCTTATTTCCTACCTTTACATATGAATGCAAGGGTTAAACACCGCTGAGGAACGAGGGGTGAAAGGGAATGTAGGGAAGATGCTGGTTTAGGATAAAAGGCTGGGGCTAGATTTAAGTAGTTGCTGGAGAAAGTGGGTGTGAGGTCTCAGCCCCAGGGAGCTCAGCTGCGTTCGTGCCCCTTCCCCGAGAGCCCCAGCGAGGGACAGAGCCCCAGGTGCAAGAGATGTAACCTGAGCTCTCCCTGCCCCTTTCCCTTCTGTCACCTCCTTTCTAGCTCCGTACTCAAGAACTGGGCTTTTTCCTGTACCTGCACCAACCTTGAAATATTCTGCTTGTCTGACGCTGAAAGAGGCCAAAGGACGTGGAAAACCACAGCCTGAACCAAAGCCCCCATCCTGCCTGCCAGGAGATGTGGGGACACTGGCTTGTGTTCCCTCCACCGTAAGCACTATTATCTCCAAGCCATTAGGCCTAGCAAAACCCATCCTCTGGCAGGTGCAGGCAAGTGTTCCCTCACCATGAGCTCTGCCAAGCAGTGTCTGAACCCACAGAATCACCGTGGGAGGCTGCTTGGTGCAGATGAAGCACAGGATCAGCCTCAGATGTGGGGAGTGAAGCACCATCGGTTCAGCTTCTGTGGTGTTGGGTGCCCGGCCCCAGGAAAACGTGCCTGCAATTCCAGTTCTGAGCACACTGCATCTTTTAGTCAGCTGCAGAAAAGCCAGTCCCCTGCACTGCTTGACACCTTTCTGCTCAAATCAGAAGCAGATGCCCCAGTTCACCAGTAAATGCCCAAAGTATGCCACAATCTTTCTCTAGCCACCCTCTCTTTGGAGTGTAGGCATAGCAAATCCAGATGACTTCATGCACAGAGCATCCTTTAATGGCAGCTTCCATTCCCCTGTGTTTTTACCTTCAAGGCCTACCAAACTGTATCCCTGCCCACCAACCACCCCTGTTCCTGGGAATGTGTGTTCTACTTCCATCCCACACTGGAGAAACCATCAGCTGGCAGATCACATGGATACAGCTTGTGCCTGTTCTGCCAGCAAAGATGCTGGTCTGTAGAGCAGTTAAAGTCTTGTCATTGCCCAGAGGCAATATTTTAAGGTTGATATTACAGCTGGAGTGCCATGAATCTATATTCCTCTCATACTTTTTCAAAACACCCAACACAGCTGCATCAACAGCTGCACAGTTGGTTGTGCCAAGAGCAGGCAAAGCAGTGTCAGTACTGTAGGGTGGGACCCCAGAACACTCTCCCGAATGTTTCAAGCATGACTGGGGTTACTCTTTGGGGTATTGCCACATATTTGCTTCTAAGAAATGGGCTGCTGTATGTTGTGATTCCTCATTTGTATTGAGATTTGTCTTGGTGTAGTCCTGGGGTGCACATGCTGGCCCTGCTCTGCCTTCGTGGTAAACCTGCAGTGCCCTGCAGTGTGAGACACAAAGTTGGCAGTCTCATTTTTAATCACTTTTGGGTTTGATTTCATCAGTGTTTTTCCAGATTTTTATTTATGCCTTGTAAAATTTTCCAGAAAGCAGAAAATCTGTTCAGTCAGGTCACATTGTGAAGGATATTCCAGTTTGTCCACAAGTCATCATGACATACTACTCCTTGTCCCATCCTTCTTTGCCAAGAGGAACTTAAAAATACCTTGATTTAAGGAATTTAAAATATATAGGAATTAAATATATATAATAAATATGTACTTTTAATTCCTATACTTAAAAATATATAGGAATTAAAAAATTTCCTACTACCAATATTGTCCAAGTGGAAAAGACAACACACTGTGGGACTCCTGAAAACACACTGCTAACTCTTTCATAGTGATCAAAAAGAAAAATGCATACTCTTGTTATGAGCTGCTCTCCCACTCTGTGCCCTCATGACTGCTGGCCCATCTGTCACAGATCTCAGTGAGACACCCCATAATGTGCTGCTGTATGAACCCATGAAAATCTCCCACCCAGCAGCATATCAGGTGGATCCCTGGATGAACATACTGCACTACTGATGAGCTGAAAGCACTGCATGGATTAAAATTCCTTCTTTTCTGGGTCAAGAGAGATGTGCAGTGCCCCACAATGCACCACAAGCCATACACAGAATATCCACATTCCAGACATGACCCTGGCACAGCACAGGGCTCCAGGTTCGCATGATGGCACAAGAATGTGAGAAGTCCACGTGGGTGCCTAGCATATATATATATATATATATTGAATTGGCTCTAACTCCTCTAAAAAATCGTCTTCCAGAGTGAAAGATGGGCCTAAGAGGCAAGACTTCAGAAGGTGAAAAGCAGTAGCATGTTGGTTTTTTTTCAAACATCTCTATCCTAAGCTCAATGTTTGGGCACAAACATCATGTGTTTTCCAGGACACAATTTCAAGGAAAAAACAGACAATAAAACCTGTACTCCAAAGTCTCATCTTACAACTCGTGTAAAAATTTTAAGAGGGCAACAGGCAGGGCAACAGCACCTTAAAACAATCCTATTTGTAAAAATTTGTATTTGATGAGCAATGCAGCCTGCAGGTTACTATAGCAGCCAGATCCATCACCTAGGTGACCAAGCACCAGTGATATCAACATTAACCTATCCCTACACTCAACCTCACACTGTGCACATCACCAGCCTTCCATTTCTTGGAAGCTTCTCTTCATACCAACAGATGGGCAGTAACAGAGCTCATGGACAGTCTCCAGGAGGGGTGAGCTCTCCTCACTGCACCAGCCTGCCTCGCTAAGGAGGATTATTTCTGACAGCACCACCTGTGGAAGTGCTGGGCACAACCAACATGTGTAACCTGATGTACTGCCAGAAGAATAAGTAGCAACTTGTCTGAAAGCTCTTTGGAAAAGTTTCTGATGGCCAAAGAGACCACTTAACATAGCAGAGAGTCTGAGGCATAAATCCACACAAAACAGAGAGAATGTCTTGAGGCGTTGGCAAGGTCTTCCCCCAAGGAACCATTACTTTTGGGAAGCCAAACTCTCAACAAGGAACACCAAATCCAATAAATTCCCAAATAAATAGAATGATCTGTTCCAAATAAAGCCAAATAAGATGTTTCTCTAATGTTTCACTGATGATGTTTGGGTATCTGAGGCACACTCCTGAGTAGAGACGTGTTTGTTTACAACCAAACAACACATTGCTCTGATTACAGGCACAGATTCAACTCCAGACTCCTGGAAAATGCTGATTTTTTTTTTTTTTTTTTTTTTTTTTTTTTTTTTTTTTTTTTTTTTTTTTTTTTTTTTTTTTTTTTTTTTGTAACAATGTTACATAATCGGTAGATTCTGTAGTCTAAAGGGATTTTGGTTGCTTAGGCTAAAGGAAATTAAATGGAATTAAGATTTTTTTTCGCCCTTTTGTTAAAGGCTGCCTTTATATCCCATTGAGAAATCACCCGAGACAGAAATCTCTTTTTCTGCACTTTGATAAATAGGGATGACTCATTATTTTTAAATATCCTGCCATCCTTGTGGTTTGCTTTGTTCAGCCATTCTCTCAGCTTCATACAGCACCTGCTGTAATGACACAGGAAGTCCTCTGTGGTTCTTGTGCCATTTCAGTGCATCCCCTTATCAACAGAGAGCTCTGACCTTTACACATCCCTCACTTCACTTACCCAGCAGGCACCTGCAACCCCCCAAAACAGCCTTTCTTTGATCATCACTTCCTAAACTGCAGGAGATTACATTATCTTGGCAGAGACAAAAAACATGTCACACCTTTCCAAGCCTTTACCCTCACAGAAGCACACTCAGATTTGGGGCTGCAGTTTAAATTTTCAAAGTAGACTGAGCTGTTACAGCTTCATTTCCACTTCAGGAGGTGGGGAAACTTCTTCAATCAAATTTATTTGTTTGAAACCTAAATGTTTGCTTCCTTGTCTTTTGCCCATCTTTCACTGCCTAATGCCCCCTGTTCCTTGTGCTCAGTAAAGACAGTGGTGTCTTTTACCTGCTTATCCATGCACAGGTTCAGTAAAGACCACTAGAAGCCAAGCCCTGTGTAATCCTGGAGAACAAAAGAATAACTGCCTTCCTGATAAAGCCAGTTTTTTTGTCTGTCTCTTGCTGGCTGATGATGGGATAACACCAGCAAAAGAAAACAAGATCAAAGTCATAGTGCTGGATCTGGGAAGATAAAAGAAAAAATTTCAGAAAGAAAGGAACACTGGGCAGATGAGAGAAATAAGAAATGCATTTCTGCAGCAAAGGATATTTTACACTGAGGCTAGACAAGGGCAGAAGATTCTAGGAAAAAACAGGGCCTCTCTGTTCCAGGGATGACATCTACTGGGGCCTGAAAGATTCAACCTCAACACAGAGAACACTTGAGCAGTGGAAAACAAAAAAATAGGAGCATGGAAATGAATAAATGTTTTATTGTTAGCTGAGAACTGTACATTCTTTGTTGCTGACAAATGCAGCTTGAATTTTGCAGAGTTTTTGTATCTGCTTGCTTCCCTCATGAAAACACCCTTCAGAGGTGATCCAGGAGTGCCCAAGCGCTCTCACCCTGTCCCTGGAGAGGCTGGAGCTGCCTGGGGGGCTGAGGTTCAGCCCCACTACCAGAGCCCAAGTCCAGATTCTGTGAGAGGAGGACATACCTGCCTTGATTTACTGACGTCAGACAGGGAACAGTGTGACTTGGAAACTTTCACAGGGACTAGCAAGGTGAACACAACACATGGATGCAAGTCAACTGCTCAAGAAGCTCTCCATGTTTTGTGAATTATATGAAATAGTATTTATTTAGTTTATATCCCTAACAGTCCTGTTCAGAGGATAGGATATCCAAGGTCAGGATGCCTTTCAGGACAACTGGGTACCTTTAATGAGTAACTGCACTTTAAGCAGTGAATTTAACTAAAATGCATCTCTACACTGGAGAAAATATCCAGCCCTTGTGACATTATGCAATAGTGCACCCAGTGTAGAGATACAAGTTAAACAAGGAACACTCCTACCTTGCATATCATCCTGCATGACTTAACTTCCTATTCCTTTTTACCTTTTTTCTTTCTCAATTCCTAGTTATATGTTTAAAAAAGATAACAGGCTAAGTGAACACTGCAGAGCTGCCAACAGCTGCTCAGGTGGAAATCTTGCCATTGTGAGGCGCAACCATGGTCAACTGTGCAGAAAGAGAACTTCCTTCGTGAAACATCTCGCTGGTCTTTCCTGCAGGAGCAATGAAGTTGCCTCATGAACTCCATGCCTCTGAGAAACAAAATGGGTCCTAAATGCTGTAATCCCATTTTGACTTTCATTTTTGTCACTCTCAAAACCAAGACTGCAACAGGAAAAGGCAGTAGGATTTTGTCTGTTGTTGCAAAGTGCAAAGAGCAGCTCAAGACAGCACCTGAGAGGCAGGAATGTAAAGCTTCATATTCTATATAATGACAAACAAGAGAAACGTTATTAATCTGTTTCTTTGTGGGGGAGGCTCACACTAGAGAAAACCCCAAAAACCAGGAGAGAACTGCTTGAAGAGATCATGAAAGGAGACCTTCAAAGGCAGGGGGCAAAGAACGTTTGGACCACTTTTTTTCTTCCCTTTTTATAATGCATAGAGGACATGAAAGAGGTTTTTCAGTAGTTCTTTCTTATTCTAAAAGGATTTTTTTTGGTTCCTGCTTCTCTTTTACATTAAAAATTCAAGTCTTGCCTTGAATAGAAGGCTCTGAGGCAAACAGCATCAAAGACATGCACAAGTCAGGATCAAGTACATTGGTAAGGACATTTGGTTAGTGCCCATCTTGCACTGGATTCTTAAGGTTGCAGATAAAAGTCAACAAATTTGAAGATTCAAAAATCAAACCAAATTTAGTTCAGCTGCAACAAATACTTTAGAATAGTAAAAAATTAACATCTTTAAATTACTAATGGTTTCAGTTTAAAAAAAATAAATAATGTGCTCCCAAAAATTCACAATTGTGTTTGGACAGAAGAAACCTGTCCTTCATGCTCTAAGTGAAATTAGTGATATATAAAAATAATGCTAAATGAAACACCTTTTCATTGCCTTTGTGTTGTGCTGTATAGGGTCTAAATTACCTTTTGAAACAGACTTGTATCCCACACCCTTTTTCTGCAGAAGGGAAAAATACTTTCTCTGCCAGCTGGTCTCTTTTCTGAGTAGGAAAGCAGCAGCAGAGCTGTTGGAGAAGGACTGGAGACTATTTCTTGTGCAACAACAGAACAAACTTCAAGTCTGCTGTACCTACAAAATGACAGATAATTTTCTCTGATGCTCGTAAGAGCAGGAAACCTCTCAGACCCTTGAGTGGTGAAACTATCTGCTAAAAACATAAAAATGCAAAATAAAAGCATCTTCTTGTAACACTTGTAGGATTTGGAGGTCAGCAAGAGGAAGCAGAAATGGTGCATCTGATGACATGTTCCCAGTTTCTTTCTCAGGGTAGATCTGAGCTTTCAAAATTGAAGTGTTACTGTGACACTTTTTCCCTGTTCTGCATATGTGGTTTTGGTGGATTGCCTACTGAATATCGAGTTAGGGATGCTGAGAGTCTTCTCGTTTTCCCCAGTTCCCGTGGCTATGTTGCCCCAGTCAGAATTAAATGATACATTACACCCTGAGTCACCCTCTGCTAATGCCTGCTAGATGTTTTCTGGCATCAAGGTTTAGAATTGGAGATCACTGGAAATTTTCCATAAGGGAGATTTTCTGTTTCTGTGAAAACAGGAATTTTCCATGAGGGAAAAAAAAAAAGGTTGTTTTCTGCCAAAAAAAAAATTGAAAAGGTTTGTTTGCAAAGAGGATCAAAAGATAGTATTTCATTTTGAATTGACTTGGACTAACCAAACTGCACAATGCCCCAGATGAGCCACATGAATTTTGGATACTTTCTGATGGAGACAGTCCAGCAGAGCCCAGCCTCAGACCAAGTGGGGGCTGTGACTACAATTTTCAGATGGCCCCGTGTGACTGCTCATTGGTGACAGCCACGAGTGTCACAGCTGCCTGCTGCTCAGGGCAGGGCTGGGGGTCAGCAATCCCCCCAGTTACACAGCAGGGTTACAGCAGCCCCATGCAGGGATCTCCAGCAGCCAGACACAGACCCAGACAGGTTTGCCAGTACTGGGAGGGTGCACTTCCCAGTAATCCCCAGATGCTTTCTGAGCTAGCATTTCCACCTCCACATCCCTTCTTCTCTGCTGGAACCACTTCCTCCACTCTTCCATCCCTGTTCCCTATCAGCTCCCGTTCTCATTCCTCACCCCTCACATCCCAAGAGCCACTCCACAGTAGCACACCTGCTGCTGCTGCCCCTCAGCAGCTCCACACTGGCAATCACTGGGGCTGTCTCCTCCTCCCGATCCCACCTCCCTGGCTGGCTGCCCTCACCCCACACAGAGGCACAAACTCTGCCCATCACACCTGTAGAGTCCAGGGGCCACCTCCATGCTGCTTCCCACCAGGAACTTGAATGGGAGACAGATCCATTGATGCTCTCCAGTCCTTTGCCCCTTCAACAGAAGTTTCTCCTACAGCTGAAAATGCTCCCAAATCTTGGTTTTCATCTGTGTTTCTTTTTGTTTTAAAAACAAAAACCACACAACCTCTCATACTTGCCTAAAAGGAGGTCCCTCCTCTGCTCCCCCAGTACTCATCAGGAATGCCCTAAGATCTGGAGTGTCTGGACTGTCAAGCCAGCAGTAATCTTCTTTTCCTGTTTGAATGGGCTTTGGCTCAGGCTACAATATGCAGATAAACACCAAGGAAACCAGATCCCAAGCCTGAAACTGATGTCACCATGAACAACCAGTGCGTGACTTGCATCTAGTTCTGGATCTAGACTTGGATCTAAACTTTGCTGCTGTAGGGGCAAAAAGGAATGGAAAATTGCTCACTTTGGAGCCTTCTCTGAAGTGTGGAGAACCTCAGATCAGAGCTAGCAGTACTCTGGCTGGGTAGAGATGTTCTCACTTACCTTCTGCCTGCAGAAGTTAAAGGCCACACAGTAAGGTAAGGACATTCAAATTAATACCTTTGGGCTGTCACTGGACTTTTGTCCCCTTTAAATAAAGCAAAACCTCCCTGTACCATGAATGCAACCCTGTAGATGCTGCAGACCTCTCAGAAGCAAGCCACACATGTCCAGAAGTTCAGCAGCTACAGGAAGGACCTGAAGGAAAGAGAGTTTTCCAGGCAGCAGTTATTTCCAGCCTTCAGACAGCTCTAAACTGTGCCAGAGGGTAGGGCTGGAGAGGTGTGGACATGTTGGCACAAAACCAGTTTCTATCAAGCAGCAGATAACAGTGACACAGCTATCGTCTCCCAGTGCTCTCCAGGAGAGGCTGCAGGCCAGTCCTGGGAAGAGCCTTTGTGCCAGGCCGTGAAGCCACTGCTGGGTAACTTTTGGAGCTCATTTGTCCCTCTGTTATATCAACTCAAACGCTGTTGGATTTGCAATTGCCTTTTCTCTCCCGGAGAGTGCTGATCAATCAGGCAGACAGCACTGAAGGGAAGCAGGGTCTGGCTGATGTACTGTGCATGGAAATTGCAAGGGTCAGTCTGAACAGGGCCACGAGGGGCAGAGGTCACTCTGACACCTGTCACTCCTGGTGGCAGCACAGTGCATCAAACAGCTGCAGCAGAAGCCTTTTAGAACTGATGGACTGAGAGAACAGGAACCAAAGATCTGATCTCTGCTGCACACAGGGGCACAGGGTGACACTGGCAGCGTCTGACCCTGCCACCCAGCCTGAGATCAGGGGCAGACTGTCCCAGCCACCCACCTACAGCCTGCAAGGGACAGGACAGATGGCAAATCTCACTGACAGAGCCCATCCCTGCCACCAGAAACCCAAAGCTGAGTGTTCATACAAACAGGGCTGCATTTTGAAAGCAGAGGTTTCTAAACCACTGGCTGCTTTATAAATCTGTTATCAGCTGCAGGTACTGAGTGCCCCACAGCTGTGTGTGGGTGCTGAGAGCACCTGGCTTCCCAACACTGGCCACCAACCACACACCAAATCTGTGGCCTCTCAAAGCCACTCTGGTCAAATCGTGCTACTGCTGCTCCTATCCCTCTCCACATCTCCAGCAACATCCTCATGTGCCAGACAGTGCTGAGCCCCTTATCTGCAGTACCTGTCATCTACTCTCACTCTATTCTCCATTTTCTGATAATATACAAGTAGTATTTCCTATAGAAAATCATGTTACCTGCAGCAATGATACTGGATGATAAACTCCTTACACCCAGAATAAAAATGATCAGACAAATGACTGCACTTCTTACATGCAATTACACAATAGTTCCCCAAAAATACAAAGAGCCCCTTGAAAAATGAGCTGAAAAGGCAACTGGCAGAAATCAGAAGGGAAGGGCAAGAGTGAAAGACATGATTTGCCAAGAGAATTGTGATAAGTGTAGAACCAGACTCAGTAAGAGAGAGATTAACTAATAGAAAACAGAAGTGCAGAAAATATCCTTTATGGACTTGGAAGTTGAGACGTAAGGAGTGGGAACACCAAAGGAGATAAAGAATATTTAAACCATCTTACATCCCCAAAGAAGAAACAGCTCATGAGGCTGAGCACACATGGTTACCTGAGCCAAGGACAGGCAACACAAAGCTGCTGCTCTGCTGTGTCACTGACAGCTCTGCTGCAGAACTGCATCTTTTCTGAACCTGTGCCTCACTGCCCTATCCTGCTCCAGGCTCTTTTTCCTCGAGGTTTTAAGCTAATCTGTGGCACGAGGCAAGAGCCATCAGGTCAGCCAGCAGCCTGCAGAAAGCTGCCTCCACAGCAAGGGGCAGCTGGAGCAGCAGCAGAGCCAACATTCTCCTCCTGGGAGCTGGCAGAGCCTCCAGAGCTGGTGGGAATGAGCCAAAACCACAGGCCACACAGTAATGTGGCACCTGGGCTGCTACCTGCCTGACAGGTATTGTTCAAAACTAGACTGGAGTTTACTGTTCATTGTGAAAAACCATCAGGCAACAGCTCAATGCAATCATTATCAACTCCTAGGCTTTGCACACCTTTATTAGTAAAATAAGATTTCCTTTTTGAAACTGGGATGTCTAAAATTGACAATAACTCACTGTAGACACAAATTTAGTCTACTTGAATTTTCCCATATGAACCTTACACCAGAGCACCCCACAAATGTGACACCAAATGTACACTGCAGTCATGTGCTATTAATTACCAACCTGCCATGTACAGTCAAGGGAAATTTAATTTACAGCAGTCACGGCTGGCAGAAAAAGCATTGCTCAGAAGAAACATTCAGCTAAAAGAAATAACTCATAACTTAATACTCTCTTAAAAGTTTCTGCACAAAAATTTAAATTATCCCAATGTTAGCTTTCAGATTATTCTTGTATAAAAGACATAAAGGCAAAACCTTTTAAAATTGCAAAGCAGCAGTCAAGAATTACTTGTGTAGTATTTTAATATTTTCATTTTTGTCACCATGTCTCTCCCATTCCACCTGCAGGTTTCACCCAAACTTGGTGAACGCACAAGAGAAAGACTGACATTAGAAATGTGAGAGCTAGGTTCCTGCTTCTCAAATAACACCAAGAAGCAAAACACTTTCAGCATCTGCCTGTCGTAGCTTTTTCACACTTTGGTCCTTGTCAAGAACTTGGTTTTTTTTATATTAGATAAACTGAAGCCAAAATTCCAAGCCTGCCTGTACAGTGTGTAGCATATTACATATATTGCATTCTGATGGCCTCAAACCTAGGATGGCAAGAGAAATCACCTTTTAAATTACATAATAGATATTTTCAAGCTATTCACAAGCTCCAGTGAACTCATCTTACACATTTCCATAGGTTTATAACTATTCCTGTTATGTTTGCTTTATCTATGCTTTTCTCCTCCTAGAGCATCCCTCTGATATGAGTTAGAGCCAAGACTCAGCTCTAACCTGCAGTTCTGTGTGTTGTAAGTGCTCCTCAAACCTGCAGCATGTGCAGCATCACCACCTTCAGCCCGAAGGATTTCCCTGCCACTCCAACAGCCTGAAGAAACATGAAAACCCTGCCCTGCCCATACACTAGGTTTGTGAGACTGTTCTCCTACTTCAAGACACAATTTCTAGGGAAAAGTATGTTTTACAAAAGGACCATTATTGTGAATCCTTAAATGCTGTTTCCATATAATTTGGATATCAGCTGGCACAACCCAGCACTCTAATTCCAGAGATGGAAGGTGAGGAAATTCAGCAGCTGCAACCTGACATTTTATAGCCATGTGAACCTTTGCACCTTTTAGTCTCTCCAGACTGTATTTCTCAATCTGTTTAGATGCCCAGAAACCTGAATTACAGTCTGATTTCTCAAATTGACACTTTTTCTTTTAATTCCATACAATCTGGAGATGCTGTTAAAGACCTGAGGCCAAAAGCTTGGCTGGCTCACACCTCAGTTGTTTAAACACTGTTCAACACTGCATGCTTTATTTAGATGCCCTGAATTATAGTTACAAAGGCTTGTTTATTCATGTTGCAATATACAATATTCTTAAACTTACAACAGACCTTAGAAACCTATACAGCTTTTATTCTTGTTTTATGCTCAAACAAATGCAAACCTAATCCTTCCTTCAAGTCTCTGAATAACACTAAGCATATTAAATTCAGTTCACCATCTCTTAATTGTAGAACCTTGTTAAGCAACACTCACATTTTTATTACCCTGAGTTTCTCCTTGGTGGGATGTGAGGCACATTCCCAAAGGCTGCCACAAGAGGAAGAAAGAAGAACTCTTAATGGGATCCTCCATGACAGCTCAGTACTAGGAATTTGCTAGGGAAGAAATGGAAAAACACCTACTGATGATTTAATTTTAGGCAAGGAGAACAGACAACTGCAGTCATTTATCTTGTTTTTTCCAAATAGACCCACTCCCACTAAAACATATATAAATTGTATCTTTATATTACTGCAGCCTGTTTATGTTCCTTCATTCCAAACATACCCTCTTGATAAATTCTGCAGTGTTGCCAACATTAGGAACACCTAAGGCCAGTGTCATCCAGGTGCTGTCACCTCCAGCCGTGGGACACTCTCCTCTGGTGGATATAATCGTGCACACTGGAACCACAGAGCCCCACCACAACACAGCTGGAAAACTCTCCTGCAAGGGAAAACCTTCAGCCTTAGGGGTCCCTTTATGGAAAGTGAGAGTATCAGTTCCGGCCAGGGCACTTCTGAGCAAGGAAACAAAATATCCTTACTTGTGCAAATCAGAATCTCCAGTAGGACCCCTCTAAAAAATAGCTTGCCTTTATTTTTCGTTGTGAATGCAACACACTCACCAAAAATCTATGTTGGCTGTATAACTCAGGGTTTTGTGGTGGCATTTTTTAAACAGAGGTGCATCAACAGATATTTCAAAACAGGAAGCAGAACACAGGATCATAGAATGGTCCGGGTTGGAAGGGACTTCAAAGATCATCTCATTCCAGCCCCTCACATGGGCAGGGATTCCTTCCATTAGTCCAGGTTGCTCAGGGCTCCATCCAGGGAACATCCACAACTTCTCTGGGCAACTTGTACCACTGCCTCACCACCCTTACAGTAAAAGATTTCTTCCTACCATCTAATCCAAACCTGCCCTCTTTCAGTTTAAAGCTATTCCCCTTTGTCCTGTCTCTTTCCTGTGCTCTTGCAAGCAGTGTCTCTCTCTATCATTCTTCTCTCATGAACTAGCCAATTTCCTTCAAAGAATGTGATATATTGATGCATACCACTTCTCCCTCCTTTCAGCTTTTTTCCAGGTTGTGATTTTTTGGATGTTTTGACCTGCCTCTTGTCACTTGGGATTTAAACTGGTACATTTGTTTGTGTACTGCCCTGGTACACTTGTAAATATAGATGATATATGCCAGAAACAACACAAGTTCAGTGTGCTCAGATTAAGCTAGACACTAATTTAAAGAGGTAACGTGTAAAAGAACAGGGTAATGTTTTCCTCATTATGATACTAACCATCACCTTGAATTGCAATGTGCTGGAAAGCTAAAAGAAACAGCACTCAAAACTGCCTGACAAAGGCCAAAACCTTCGGAGAAAGGAATACAGATGTATCATGAGAAATAACCACAAAGGTGACAGAAAACAAAGGCACTGCACCCAAAGAGATGGCACCAGCGAACAGCCACGGATAAAACAGCAGCAGAGACAGGGAAATAATTCAACACAGCAGCCAGCAAAAGTCCAAAACAAAGGGGAAAAAGGGAAAGAAGCAAAAGGAAAGCTGATGAAGCTGCCTGCTGGGAATGACCTGGCAGGCCACAGAGGGAGACTTACTGCGAGCAGCTTTGTCCACAAGCTGATCCCACAGCTCCAAGGACAGCTCCTGCTGGGGTTCCTGGAGGTGGCAGCTCAGAGGGCAAGTCCTGATCAGCTCTGTGGGGAAAGCAAATTTTAAGAAGTCAGGGCAACACCTCCTTGCATTTCACGTGCTTCCCCCCACTAGGGCTGTTTCAAACACCTTGTCAAGTGCCCGACTTGCCCGCTCAATGAAAATTTGCCATTTGTCTGACTACCCGTACAAATTACTCCTTCCCCTGCAATCTGTGACCTTCCTGTCCGCGAGGAAGAGAAATGCCAACATTTTCTACAGAGGCTCAAATAGGTGTGGTCTCTAGCGGGGGCTGTCAAAGACCAAATATTTCTGTCTGCAAAGTAATTATGTTCCTGAAGGGCAACTTTTTGTTCAGTAATGTTGCTGAACAAAACCATCTGCAGAATCTGCATCAAAAGCTCCTGACTGTTGTTTAAAACATAACACTCTCCTAATTCTTGCCACACTGCATCAGCTGGGGCAAACACATTACCTGTGACAGCAGCTCCAGAGGCAGCGAGGAGACCCCGGTGACCAATTACAGACTCAGCTCCAGAAAATCAGAGACAAGGGAAGGGCCAAAAATTTATCAACCAACCCTATCAGGCCCTGTCTCCAGCCACAATGCAGGCAATAGCATCTCCTCTTTGCCCTTGCCAAAAAGAAATAGAATCAGCAATAATAATACAACAAGGCGAGGGAGGCTACCAACAAGTCATTAAAATTGATTGCATCTTTAATACGGCACTTTGTCTTAATTCTTTAAAAATGTTTGTGCAAGCCAGAGTTTCTCATGATTTAAAATGATTTCATATTTAAAAGGGAGAAAGCTGAGCCACTCTAAGGCAATAAGGGAGACCTGATACACATCCACAAGAAATTAATCCTCTTCAGTAACACAGTAAAGAACACACATTTTTCTTCAAAATTTTATTTTAATTTAAATTATGGGGCCAGCCAGATTTTTTGGGTACGAAACACATTTTCCTCAGGAGAAATGAAATGCTACCACGGAAATAGAATTACAATTGTATACATCTCTTATTAAAAAAAAAAAANAAAAAAAAAAAAAAAAAAAAAGCCAAACGAAAAATCGCTTGCATTTAAATATGTTTAGTAATACCCTTAAGCCTTCAAGCAGGTAAGAAACCACTTCCAGAACAAGTTTTTTAATATGAACAGCACATCGGAGGATCTTTAATTTAAATACAACTTCTTTTCAAAAGCCAACATTCAAATGTTTCCACATATTAAAAAAGTCACCATAGCCATTGATTCCAAGGCCTAATATAAAGTAACCTCTATCCCAGTCCAAATGTTTTCGCTTCTTTACACATAGAAATCTTTAGCACATCTACGTCTTTCTAAAGAGGAAGCCTTACATGTTATGGTGAGTAACTTGGCAAATAATGTTTTCCTCCACTCAGCTATGATAAACCAAAATATAACAGACGGTTAGTACTGAACTACAACACCACCTCAGTGCCAGCCCTGCCTGGCATCTCTGGGAAGAGTCAGCTATTTTCTTTCCTGTAAGCAAAATGATTCTGTTTGCAAAGGACACATTAAGAACCTTTAAAAGACCAATTTTAATGCTAAGAGGAGTTTTAAACAACTGAGTGAAAACACTCAGTTCTCTGGAGCTCTCGGATTTCCCTTGTGAAGGCTTTCAAATCAGCTCAAACGTCACTGATTGCAAAGTATTTCAAATGGGAAGAGGACAGGAAGCAAGAGACATTTTCTGCAGCATTCTCAATCATTCAGTCATGCAGAATTGGAACTTTCAGACCCCAATCCACGAGTTTTTGCTTGGTTGTGATCTTAGCATTACTATATGATGGATAGATACAATTTTAATTACATCATTTAGCTATACTTAGTAGATTCCTTTTGTATGGTCACAGTAACAAAAACATGGTGCAAAATCAGTTGGGTTTTCTGTTTTTATAAATACTGATAGTTTGCAGCATTAAAGAAAAAAATCAACAAAAAATTAGATCATTTTGTTATCCTAGGACACCTATGAAATTGTTTCTTGAGGTCGGAGGGAATTAAATCACTCACACAACTATTGTACTGAGTTATTCACCGTAGGAACTGACGCACTGCAGGCTCCCCAGAAGTCCGAGGGATCAATATTAATTTAGCATAATCCTTGCCATTTGCAGAGCTGGTGAGCACAATGCTAGTGTAATTAAATAAGGCCAATATTATCTGGTAAGAATAGTAGAAAGGGTTCCAGTTCTCTGTTTCAGCCTACCCTAATTGATGGCACCCCATTAGATACGTGTATACGAAGAATTTGTTTGGGTTTGGGTTTTTGTTTCCTTTTAAATGCTGCAGTACTTAAGATTGTTAAATCAGCATTTCCATGTGATCTGAAGTATTCAATTACGTATGAGCATTCATTTTGCAAAACTCAATATTAGGTAATAGTTACAGACTAATACAATAACATTCCTCTGCTGTACAAATTAAATCATATTTTAAAGAAATGAGCAGCCTAGGAGTTATATACAAAAGAAACCAGCAAGCATTGTTGAAATGAAATGCAAAATGTCACTGCTAGGTCTATTTTCTGAAATACCTTTAAAGTAAAATTAACAAAAACCCTTAGAACATATTTCCAAGTTTACAAGTCAAGTCTCAGAAAAATCAAATCATGTCAAAAAAAATTCTATAAAGCAGTGAAAGGCATATATACATTTTCCTTATGAACCTTGAGATTTCACTCTTTTAAAAGTTGCTAAGTTTCAATATCAGTTTATTTGCAAGACAACTGTTTATCCCAATAAGCTCACATCTTAGATACATTTCCCCTTTGATTACAAATAAAGCACTGCACTTTTTTGTTTTTTTTTTTTTAAATCAAGGCATATAATCTTATACTATGGTGCCAGGTATGCACAGGTCACATTGTGCTCATTATCTCAAACAAGGTAAGTGCAAACATACAGATTTATTCAGATTTGCAAGCATGCAACCTGTTACTTAACTACATGAATACCTTCTCTCCTAGACCAAACTAGTATCTATATGTTTGCTTTCACGAATCTAGAATCTTTCTTTTCAGGACTCCTAAAACAAGCAGTGTCTTTGAATTCTGAAATGACACAAATATCAAGAAAGTCCACATTGTGCAAGAAAGCAGCAGCTATGTTTCTCAACTTGGACTAAAAATGAAAAGAGAAAAACAAAAACCGTTCACTGAACAGCAGATTAGCAGTAATGTTCCTCATGAATCGATAAGAGTGCCTGATGCTGAATATCTAACAGCAAATGCTGAATTTGGGTTTAATATTTTAAAGGTTTATTGGAGTTTAAGCTTCTTGCTGCGCTGGTCTCTTCAAATCCCTGATCTGTTTAACTAAATAGGTCTTCTCATCATTAAATTGTTCATCCTCGGTCCTGTCATTCTGAAACTTGCTGAGGAACTCAATAAGTTTGGTCTGGTTCTTTAGAAGTATGTCTAATATAGGCTGTGTCTTGTTAGGATTGGCTACAAACACCTGCAAGAAAATAAAAGGCATTGAGCACAACAGTGAGAAACAAAAGGTTAAGTTAAAAAAAAAAACTAACAAAATTCTGATGATGACAAATTAAAACTATGTTTTAATTATTTCAGTATCCCACACAAAAAAATAATGGGGTAAGTGCAAGTTTTAAAATAAAAGTACTTATTTTTTTAATCAGGACATAAACTGAACATCAGTACCAAAGTAAATCTAGTCTGTGGGAGGTGACCAGCCACAACAGCCTCTGCAGAAAACACTGAAAACACTTCATGGTTAAATTCTATGGCAAAAGCATAGAATTTTTCATATTGTGTGCAGCAGCTGACAGGAATCTCACACTGCAGAGTTTTACACCTCAAGTTACAACTCTTAGCTGCCTGTCTGCTGCAAAATCAGAAGCCATTTGTTATAATGTTCAAATTACAATTCAGGTGACCTGACTGAAATACTGTTGTCCTTCAGAGATCATGCAGTGTGATAAAACCACTTTTGAACTCCATGATTTTGTATGGAATCATGCATTCCTCCTTATCTTACTGCATTTAATTTCAAAAGTTTCTAAGAGACGTTACTCTGACAATCACATGGAAGTCCCTAAGTGGTTTCTAAATGGTTTTCAAAAGATAACCAAGATATCTATTTGTAAAGATGGATCATAATAAAGCAAACATCAATGCTCCCTTTATTTAATCACTTAGCAGACATTGAAGTAAGCTCCATTTAGGCTCAGCTAAGCAGTTTACTCAATTAAACAACTTCTGGACCGATTCCTTCTGTTTCGTGGTGGGGTTTTGTAACACACCTTGAACACATGGAAGGCCTCAAACTGAATGTTACGACTCTTGTCTCGTAAAAGGTTCATCATTAGTTTGAGATTTTCAGGTTTACTGATGTACTTCGTCATAATTGTGAAGTTGTGTCTGTCCAGTAACAATTCACCGAGAAGCTGAAGGCAGAAAAGAAGCCCAAATGAAAAAATTACTAACACAGGACATAAGAGTCAACGTGATTATAAATGCTTTCAAACCCCCTGAAGTGGTGTGGTGCTCTGTGAATGCAGTACCAGTGGTCAGTAGATAAATAGCAACAGAACTAAGTGCCCTACATTTCAATGTTTCAATGTGCATTTTCCCCTTATTTCAATGATACAGTTTCTCCTTTTCCTCAGAAAGTGAAAAATCACATTTGTTCCCCCTTGTTATGAAGTAGAAAGAGAAGTCTTTCATTTTTTCCCCCATGACTTCATTATTTTTTTTACTTATACCAAAGCTATTTAGCATAGGAAGAATGTCTTTTTTAGGAAAAAAAAAAAAACAAACAAAAACCCAATAAAACAGGTTAGTACATCAAATGAAATATTGACTGTTCTTTTACTACCTAAAGGGTTTAAAAGGAGTTTGCCCACAAGGATCACCTTTGCTGCAAGATCTGTATCACATTTATGTTCACTACTTCTTACCTACTTGAATGTAAGATCAGTATTGCTTTAGGCACATCATGAGAATCTTTGTTAAGTTATTTAAATGTAACCAGACTTGTTGAAGGAAAAAAATCAACAAAAATAAAGAAACTTGAGGAGCCATTTCTTCTTAGGGAGAGAAATTACTTTAGTCTGTGCTGGACACTAAAATATGTAAGAACTGGACTAAAAAAAAAATTAGCTGATCCCAAGAATTAAAATGTATGGAGAATTAAAATAAGTACTATTCAAGGCTATTACAGAAGCCATTTCAAATAAAGTTAACTCACCTTGAAAATAAAGGGAATCTCTTTGCATTTAAGAAGAAAATAAAATTGCCTTACCTTAAGTGACTGTCTCTTTGTCACATAATTTTCTGAATGAAGTAACTTCTCATATTCACTGAAGAACTAAACACAGAATAAAGAGAAGGGTTAGGACTTCTTCAAGTGTCATAGGCATCTTCTTCCAAATTACTGCAACAAAGTGGAGGAGATGCAAATACCTAACAAAACCAAACTAAATCTGAAATCTCAGTAGATTCCTCTAAGTCACGATGTTGTCACTACTTATGGTTTTAAAGCATATACAAAGTTAAACATTGAATATGCTTTAAAAAAGATGTATTTACTCTTTCAAGAGACTTTAATGTTTAGAGTACAGGGTAGTAGAAAGAGTTTCCTCATTATTTCTTACAGAAACAGGTTTCCCAGAGAAGCTGTGGCTGCCCCATCCCTGGAAGTGTCCAAGGCCAGGCTGGATGGAGCTGTGAGCAATCTGCTGTCGGTGCCCATGGCAGAGGCTTGGGAGAAGGGGATGTTTGAGGTGACAGCTCCCAACTCCTGGATTCCCAGGGATATCCTGGAAAGCACGGCACGGGTTTCAGGGCTCCCTCTGGAGGAGATCTCAGGCCTGGCTCCCACAGGACCACATTCAGTCTAAGACTTTGATGTCTTGCACTCACCAGAGCAAACTAATTCTTCAGTTTGTGCAGGGATTTTTACAAACGCACAAGTGACCAACTAACTGGAGTTGCCATTCAGTGTATCAAAACGTGAGGACATCACCGAGTCAGGCAGGACTAAAATAAACATTTACCTTGCACACTCTCTAGTTTTTCTTTAATATTGTCAAGTTTTTCTATTCGTGAGTAGTCTAAATTTCATAGCTGTAACACTGTTAAATACAGTTTCACTGGGACTTTTTTTAGAAATAACATTGATCAAAATCTCTTAATGTTTCAGATACGATTTCACAGCAGGAACTTTGCTCTGAAGTAGATGAAGAGGTCAGCTAAGTATCAACTCTGCACATTTAATTTCTCACAGCCTCTTAACTGGTTCCCAAACAGTGCCTAAAGCATTATTCAGTAGGTACTTCAGGGCTAAAGCAAGTAGTCAAAAAGGGAATAATAATTTTTGTCTCCTGTTTAAAGCTGAGTCACTCAGAGGAGATATTTGTGATTTAATGAACACGCCTGGAGACAAACCCTTAAAAATCAATGTGATTCCAAGTTTGTTTGTTGGCTTTGGGGTTTTTTTTTAATTGCTTGTGAAGTCCGGGAGTTTTAATCAGAGTAAGATTTAAACACTTAAATATCTTTGTGGAACTGGTTCTCAATAATCTGTTAAAAGGTAAAAATATTGAAGTCATGGAGCTGAAAATGTCAGGATAAATGAAACTCTCTAACATTATTTGTTTCAGCATTGGGGGGGGGGAAACTGAACCCTAAGTTCAGTTGATTTAATATTGTGTGGAAATCCCCAAAACCAGAGCTAAACAAGGAATAAAACCACCAATTCCTTCAAATAAGATACACAGCACCAGAAAGCTCTAAATATGAAAAGGTGTCTGCTCACCCTATCATAATGTTGTTCCAAAAATTCTGCACTTAACAACTTGTGTCTTGTAAGCAAATCCTGTAAAAAAAGCACAAACCCAGTACTGTCACTAAAAATATTTAAACAGTACAAAGACATTCTCACACGCATAAGACATTTAATCCAAAATTCTGCTGTTTCACTGAACACACAATTTTAGGACATGAATGCCATTACCTGAACACTGCTCAGGATGGCATCACCGAGGAAAGATCTGTGATGAGTTACTTTAATTCACAGAGAAAGAGCCTGTGAAATTATCACTGAAGAGTGCTATTTATGGATCGAGGCTATACTCTGCCCACAGCTACACACAACCAAGGTTAAGACCCACCATTTAATACTGATTAATATTGTGTTTATTGGCCCCATAACTGATTGTTTAGGGACACAAAAATTGGACCACAAAAAAATTTCCCCAGACAGCGCAACAGCATCAAATATCCTCAGGAGGAGCACAGGAGGAGTTGAAGACACAGATTTAAAGCCCCTGGCATGGGAGTACACCTGCATCCAGGTAATGCATGATACAGCTTACCCTGCAGAACAAAATTTTGGGGAGCAAATGTACTATATGTATTTACAGGTGTGGCTTGCATTCTGAGAAATAAGGAAGAACAGTGTCCATCTTACCCATCTGCACCAGACCCATTTCCTTCCCCTCTCCCAAGGCTTGTTTTGCCAAGATCATCACACACAGCAGCGGGTTCACAAAGCAGAGAAGTACAGGAGTAACAATCCCAAGGTTGTGAGGAAATTACCTTGAAGGTGGCAAATGCATCAGAAGCAATGTCAAACGTTGACATTTCCACGTATCTGAAGAAGTCATAGAACTGTTCTGACCACAAGATGATTTTAGCTAGTGGCTCATGCCGGATGCATTCTCTAAGCATTATCCCACAATTTAGAGCAATTTCTGGAGATTCGTACCTATTAAAAAAACCCAACAAAGATTCTTTATAAATTTATCAACTTGCACAAGTTAGCACTGCAGCACCACATTGCTAATTACAGTGTTCAGTACTATCAAGTAAACAAACCCATAAAAATTAGAGGTACTTATTCCTGCATTAAACTCCATTTTTAAATACTTCTACAAAATACTGCTGAAATAGCTGCCAGTTACAATTATAGCCAATTCAAAGGATTTGCACAAACTGGGAAACAAGACTAACTAAAAATACTTTCTTTGCTTTCAAAATCAGTTTTCTTGTTCCATATTGGTGGGATTGCAGACATCTGGAAAAGCAGTAAATTATTTGCCTTGAAAGCTGCTCGCTCAAACATGACAGCAATTTACATAAAACTTTCCATATGAGCATGAGGGATTAACAATAGTGGACATAAATTCAGATCTCCTCTGCCATTAAACCATTTTTCAGCATCACTGGCTGCTCTGCACAACACAGGGTTCCAGCTTTTGGAGCACTCACAGCCTCTCACATGCCTTCCTGCCTCACACCTCCAGAATCCTCCCACCTAAACCAGTGGAAGCTAATTGAAATTCCCCAAAATTTCAGGAGAAAAGTATCATTGTACATACTGAGCATTAACTATATTACCCTACAAAAAAATTGAAATAATTTTCATTAAATCCTGCAATACTCTCCCATTCAACCTGTCATGGAGTTTTGAAATTTACTGAACTTTTTGCCATTCATGCCACAGTTTAAATTCACGTAAATTTGTCTCAGTTGGATACCAGATGTAACATGTAAGCTGCTAAATGCCCATTTCAAACATCCTGACTTATAAATGAGTTTCAATAACCCCTGTGAGAATAAAGCTCTCTGAAGTATGACAACACAGACTAAAAGCGAGCACCAGTGTGTTGCAGCCCTCATTCAAACACACACCAATGAGAACATGCTGAAAAAGCAGTTTTCTCTCTCTGCACCTCAAATATCTTTGCCTTCCTTTGTAAATTATTTTGAAGACACACTGAATCAATAATTTCTTTTGCATTATGCCACAGCTAATATTTTCTTTCGTCCCTCTAACATTTAAATAACATTACAGGCAAGTAATGCTACCACAACAGGCATATCCCACAGAGATGAGTGGCCCTTTCATGCACTCTTGAGTTATCCCAGCAAGTGGAATAAGTACTCCTCAACTACTGCAAGCTTACCCAGAAGCTGCAGCCAGATTTATAAATAGCTGTACTTTTAAAATTGTGTATTAATGTTTAATGAGCTTGTCTGTCCCAAAATAACACAGTGGAATTGCAATTTTCAGAACTTTCTTAATTAATGTTACTAGGAATGCAAGCAATTATTTTCTGCTTTCATGTTTGAGAGCTGCAGCTCTGCATGTATTCAGTATGGCATGACCCTCCAATATCCAGCACACCAGATATTACAAGAAGAGAGGAAGAAACAGTTGTCTGACACAATATGCCACAAATCATTCTTTTTTTGGTCAGGTTTGTGTTGGTGTGTTTGTGTCAATACAGCAATATAAATCACTATGAATAAGAAGTCTAAGACAGGCCAGCAAACTGGAAATTACAGTGATTAAAAGGAAAAAGAACAGCCTTCAACTCTTGATAAGTAAGTTCACAAGAGAATAGTTTAAAAAGGCTTAAATAGTATACTAAAAGAAAAACACCTTACTAGCCCAGCAAGAGCATTTCAGCAACTAACAGTTCTCAATTTTCAGTTCTATTTCATACAAAAGTAGATGGTTGGAGTTCTAGTTCTTAAATTTTCCTTTACTTAGGGGAATTACAGACACCAAAACCAAGAAAAAAGAAAATAAAATCAAGCATATTGCACAGGAAGAACAAACATGTCAGAACTCACTGCTTCTCCATGCATTTAAAAAGCCCTTTCTTCATGTAAAAGCATATTTATGCTTCACAGTGCACATACCCTTTTAATAGCATGAATAAGATATTCTGTTGAGTGCAGATGTATTCAACTGTGGGAGTTCTTGTACCAATTTGTCTTCTGAGAATGTTGTTGAAAATTTGCGCAACATCTTTCTTGCCCTGTAAAAAACACCAGCAGTTAAACACAAAATATTGAAGTCCACAGGCAAGTTAACAATTAAACATTATCATCACCTCGTGCAGCCGTACTGGGGGGGTTCTGCAGTTCAGGCAGCCTCCATACTCTGATCTTGAACAGATTGGATATTCTCTTTCTTTATGCTCATTTCAAATATGCCAAAGCACTCAAAACATGACACCACGTTGCAGGCAGATCACGGGGAATTTACATTCAGAAGTAAAGCCACTTGATGTTTCATCAGGTATTTCTATGTAGCATCAATCTCCTGGGCTTATTTGAGATTTGATTTTGCTAACAGCATAACAGTTTTTAACTGTGCTCTTGCCTGGAAGTATATTTCTTCAACATTCCATTATCCTCTCCCCTTGTCTAGGGACACACAATGCCACCATTAAGAGTGTGCAGAGCATTTCCAACTGCAGTGTTAACATCCAACTTAGAACTGCAACTTATGAAAGTGGAATAAATAGATGAATGAATAACACACAGAAAAATCATCCACTGACCTAAAATGCAAGTCTCACATTTTTCAAAGCACAACAGAAGTATAAATAAGATCAGGATGCTGGAATTCAGCACAAATTATACACACAAAAAAAATCACAAGCATAGCACCAAGACAGTGTAAAAGGAACTGGAAATGTTCTTTGTTGAATAAATACACATCTGTTTATTTCTTCTGTTGGACCACAGCTGAAGATGACAAACTGATAGACATCTAACAAAAAGGTCATTATAAACATAAACACTTTTCACTGTCATTCACATGCACCGTTTAAAAGCCAGATTTCTGCAATTAACTATCAATTCTGGACTGCACAAAGACACCTTCAGGATTATGTGTTATCAGATGTATTCCAGAGAAAGACCAGGCCAGCTTGTACTAAGCTTGGACCTGCAAATAAAGCCCTGTTAAGCAACTCCACCTACAGGTTCCCTCAATGCTCTACACCAAACCTAGATGTATATAATGTTTCTTGACAAGCTCTAGCTGTGCTGTAAATCTCCTGAGGAACACCAGGAAGCTTTTGAGTAAAATGCAGGGCTTATTTAACCAGCAAGAATTTTAAAAACAACATCAATTATTTAAAATTCTTTCAGTTTTCTAATCAGTGTAAAAAAGACTGCATGAGAAAAAATGAAATGTTTATGAAAAGGTAGGAGGACTGGAGTTTTACAAATGGCATGTTTGTGAATTACCACAGACGGTTTTGCTGGAGTGTTGTTTTCAGGACATAAGAGATTGTTTGTAAACGGTTGTTTTCTGAATTACAATTCCAGTGAAAGCCAGCCCAAAGCAACACGAGAACTCTTTGTTCTGACATGAGTAGAGCAGTGTTTGCAGGAACTGCTTTACTCAGACTCCATACAATATGATCACCAACTCCCATTCACCAGCGCTGCCAGTGCTGCGCTGGGTCACGGCGTTTGCCTCCCAGTCCCCAGCACGAACAGCATTTCCTTATTATCCCATCCCTGGGCTGCCCGTGGCACACAGCAATCCCACAGCCAGGTTTTGTCACTTTTTTGTGCCTTGCCAAGTGACCTCATGGCCCAACAACGGCCAGCAGGCCCTGACCCTGTGCCAACAGCCACAATGGCCAGAGGTGAGAGGGACACTGTGCTTGTATTGTCTTCCCAGCAGAAGGATTCAGCTCCCCATGGCAAAAGGCAGTTTTGTTTTGGGTGGGGTTTTTTTATTCTTCATTTAAAAAATCCCAAAACAACAGAACAAGAAACCCAGTTTCCCCAGGGATACCATCCCTATCAGTGCAAACCAGCAAGGAGATAACTGGTAAGTGTTGAGACTGGTAAGGAGATGGTTGTGTTGACTGCTTTATTGGAATGCAAGCTTCCAGGGAAGGGCAACACTTTAAACAGGCCAGAGCTGGACAATTACAGTTTTCTTCATTAAAACATCCAATTTGTTATTTTTCTAGTTTTTGCTTCTTAATTTTCTATGGCTGGTTTTTACCATAGCAGCTCGGATTCAAGTATGTTTGATACAGTTAAAGAGTCACAATGAACAGTCCCTGTCTATTAATAAGCTGTCTCTTCCTGTTCTACAAGGAAAACTTCTTCAGAAGTGAGACTGAAAGGGAAAAAAAGTTTGGTTTGTCACTGAATAACCTCCAGCTGTAGTGGGAAACCAGAAGAAAAAATTCTAGACCCACTCTCCAAGTTTAAAAACTACCAGAAAATCAAATACGCATTTCCATCAGCAATGGAAAAAATGTTTCAAATACAGTAAACCCACACAGACATTTGGGATATCAAATGCAACATCTGACTAGCTTTGTAACAGCTGGGAAGCTGGAGCACATCTGGAGCACAGGTGTGTTGACATTAATTCTAGGTAACAACAATAGCTGGACAGCCTGCCAGCTGCCAGCCACAAAAAGCAGACGTGGTCCAGCCTAGAAAGCAGTGGATGGCTTCCTCTCCCCCCAGGGGGAACCATCACATCCTCCTGAAACAAAGCAACAGCCAGCAAACAACTCACAATCTTCCCATGTCCCCTTAATAAAAAAAATGTTACTATTCTTCATTACCAGGAGATAATGAAGGTTTCCTCTGCTAATAACTGGGCTGAGTAAACACTAGGCTGATACCAATCTAGAGGTCAGCAGAATCCAGATGACGTTTCATGATTTCCTTTCTCCAGCAATTAAAGGCCATCCCATTTCAGCATTCCCCCTCAGCGTTCCCAGGTTTCCTTGCTTATTTAACAACTTGAATGTTTTATGTATGGTATAAACACTTGTGTGGGTAGGGAAAAAATACCACTGTATTACAATTAAACACAAATCAGAGGGAGTTATGGGCGGGGCGGAGGGGAAAGAAGAAAGAATAAGGAAGAAAGCCATTGTTTTTGGAATGTCAAACTACAAAAGGACTTTAAACTGTTGTGTTTGTATTGTGAGCAACTTGTTTATGAACAATCCCATTTTTAAGCAATCTTAAGTGGGATGATCTTTATGGTTGAGGCTGTGGAGTGAGATACATGGGTTTGGCCCCTTTCCTAGACAACCACACGATTCTTGCAAGACCTCAGGGAAAAGAGAAAAATCCAACTGTACTACAACATCTCACAACTAAATAGGATTTTTCTCTGTGGTGCTGGGAAGGTAAATTATTCCATGTGATGTGTAACAAATGCCACAGGGGCTTGTGGAGAGATATCTTTAAATATAAGTAAGTATTGCTATTTTGAATTGATCAATAAAAACTTGGGTTTGTTTTTATAATAAACAAAAAAAAAAAGACGAGGAAAAGCAAAATGTTTGCATCACTTGTTTCTAAAAGGAGAGAAATACGGGACTATTAATAAAACTAACAGCTTTAAATTATATATTTAAACTTCTTCATAAATGTTACAATAATTCTATTACTTTTCCTAGTAATTTGATGTAGCAAGATGAACATATAGATACATCTTTTAGTATTAAGGTTTGTGTTCACTACAGGATTAATACTAAAAGATTAACCCTTCTGTGTACACAAGAATTCAGAATTATTCCATAATTTTGACAGAACTGTACCACCAGATTAGAGGTTTATTAGCTTCAAATTTGTGTTGTTTATATGTCCAAATTCACAGATTTCATATTCTATAGTTGCTCAATCTTCTGTGCAGTTTGGAACAGTCTCTTTCTAATGGATATGTCATAACCACAAAATAAAAGCTGAAGACTGAAACATCTTAATCAATTAAAGTGGTAGGAATTCAGATGTGTTTATTTTAACATACAGAATATAAGAAATGTCAAACCTCCTTTCTTACCTCAAAATCAATGAGCTGCAAGTCAGCTACTAGGGTACTAAGAAGACCACTGTTGTATAGCTCCTGAGCAAGCTGTGCCACAGCTTCTGTTTGGGGTTCTTTTTCATTTGTGCCATATAAGATTTCTTTCATGGCAACAAGGTTTTTTGACACCTCCTCCGTCGCCTAAAGAAAATGGGAAAAAAATACAGTTAGAGAACAATGTCATTTGTCTTCCTAACTGCACACTCCTTTATTCTTAACATCTGCAAACTTCCATTGGGGGGAGGAATAATCAGGAAATGACAATCTGGTAAAAAAACAATAGATATTGTTTCTGCAAGTAAGATTGTTATGAGACTGATATTTAAAAAAAAACCCCCAAACAATAAAAAGCAGAGGCAAGACATACACAATTTAGTTACCAAAGGTAAAAATATCTTCCTTTTTACTGCCTTTTAACTTCCCATTCAAAAATCCCCTAAAGAACAGCAATAGGATGAAAAGAACCTGACAAAATTTCCCTTCTGTAGAACAGTTGTGCAGGATCAGAGTGGAAAACTTGACACGAAGCCTCATGCCTGTGCCTAGTGAACTGCTCAGAGACACCAAACTTGTCTCTCCTGTAGATTTTGCACACATCAGGTTTTGCCAAATACTAGGCTCCCATTCCAGTGACTGTGGTTCGTGAAGTCTTTCCAACAAACAAAACCTCAAGAAGAACCAACTTTAACTTTCAGGTTATCTCAGCACACAAGAACAAGCTGGCCAAAAGACCCAGAAAGAGATACACTCAAAAGGACACAATTAAAGGTCTAAAATCCTTCCCTGTTTGAAGCCAACTTTACAGAAGACAGACAGGTCTGACTTGTCACTTGTGAAGAAGGAATTCCTAAGCTGCCATGGTGAGCTGGAGCAGCATTTAGCAGTGGAAACACAGTTATCTCACAAGTAAAACTAAAAAAAAAAGATATAAATCAACAAGTATACTTCTAAATACCCACTTCTGAATCTTAAAACATAGTTGTATTGGACCAAAAAAAACCCTACTCCATTTAACATATATGTTTACTGAGCTTGGGGGCAAAATGCTGAGAAATTATCATTATAAATAGCTGGTTTAATTATAATGGTTCTTCGCATGCCTAAAACATCTGAATGGTTTGTTAGTGCACTGAGTTTTAGTAATTAGATGAACCTGCCAACAAAGTATGCATACACTTTAATGTAAAGTATTTATAATTGATAGCTCACTGAAAATTAATAAAGTGAAAAAATTATCACTTTCTGGATATTGCCAGGCTCATAAAGGGTATGCAAAAAGATTTCTCATTTGTGCCTTTTATCCAGAGAGGCTTAAGATCAGCATGACCCATGCACTACTCAAGCTAAAGCCATTCCAGCTTTGCTAGGTATGCAAGCAAGGATTCCATGACCTTTAAGGAGACTCGGTATCAGTTTTAGCTCCTCCACAACTTTCCACTCCCTGCTACCTTCCTCTTCTTGCTAACTTCAGTTCCTAGTCCCAGTTGTCTCCTTCTCAATCGAAATTCCAAAGGATTTTCTGTGCACTGTCAGTAAGACAGCAAGAAGCAGGTGCTCAGTAAGACTACTTCGACTCACACCAGCTCCTGAAGACATGAAATGGGAACACCAGCTCACCATACTGGAGCAGAATTACAGCACACAATTGTTCTCTGCAATTCAGAAGAAAAAGCTCTTTCGTAGGAGAAGAACAGGACCATCTGTCAGACACGGAGATATGAAGAGATATCTTTGATGCATGGCTACCAAGGGAAGAGGAAGCAAAGTCTGTCCCTGCACACTGATGTAGAAAGCACGATGAAAGAGGAAGAAAGGCAGCTCAAGTAACTGCCTATTTCAGCTAAAACAACAGCAGTATCGACTATTCTGTAATTAAGAAGGCGAGTGGAGAATTTGTCCTACCAAAACCCCAGGAAAGAGAACAAGCCTCTCAACCCCAACACTTTAATAACCACACTTGAGGGCTCTCCCTCAGCACCAGCCCAAGGCAGACACCAGTAACAGAAATGCCTGCAAACCAGGCAGAAAATAATGTAGTGTTTCCAAACTTGAGGGCTTTAAAAAACCAAAAAGCCTTCTAGCCCAGCATGAACATACAGCTTGGGAACTTCAGTAAGAGACAGCAGGACCTCAGTGCTCTTCACAACTGTCACCTGTCACAAGTGAATGTGCTTCACTGGAACTTGGCACGGCATGAAGCTTTAGTGGGAGCAGTAGTAGTTAGAGACACAAACTCACTGAATCACTGAGGTTGGGAAAGACTCTTAAGCTCCAGGCTGCCAATAAACCACATCCCTAAGAAGCAGCACAGCTTAGGCTGGAAGGTACCTCAGGAGGCCATCAGGATGCTCGAGGCAGGGCCACCTCAGTCCTGCCAAGCTGCCCAGGCTGATGGCCAGCCATGCTCCCAACAGCTCCATGAATGGACACTCCACCACCTCTCCAGGCAACCTGCACCAGTGTCTGACCACCACACATCAAAGTGTCTGCCTTGCACCACTCCAGCTATCAATTCTGGGTATCTTCTGGAAATAGAACTACCAGGTTTTCTGGAAGTATTACATCAGAAACCAATGTCTCCCAATGCACTACACTTCCATAAAATATAACATCCTTACACCTCTTCTCTTCTACTCTAAAATTCAACATCAAAAGGACTAGAAATAAACTGACAAATTTCTAGAACCTCCTTACTCTTGTATATTCCATGAACTCTCAGACATATTCCAAATACAGTAAGTGCAGAACTATTTTTGCCATTTCTGATGCAGAATGGAATTTAGATAGTTACACTGAAAAATATAATGCTACATTAAATACCAATGGTATTAAATACCAATGGTATGAAGAGCCAAGTAAAAAAACACAAAAAACAAAATCAGGAAAGATAAGAGAAGGTTGGCTAGCATTACTTGCAAGATTTTCTAAGATACTAAGATCTAAATTGCCTAATGCACTGCTTTCTTTTAAGAGGGGGAAAAATCTCTAGAAAGATCAAAATACACAATGAGGTTGATCCAAAAACCCATGATCAAAAGTGGACCTAACAATCTGATACCATATTTATAAATATATAAAATATATCCCAGTACAATATATGACCGGGGTGTATTTTATATATACAGAATATCTATATTCTCTCTATATTTTATAGTCTCTAAATATATATTTTATATGTTAAAATTTATAATTTTTAAAGTATTAACATCTGTATTTATATGCTCTCAACACTGAGGAGCAACCTGAATTTTAGAGAAAAATTTCATGGCAAGTCATATTTGAAATTTAATGGTTAAGAATGGTTAAGAAATATTAAGATATTAAGAGTATGATATTAAGAAAATCAATACCATCTGAGGACAAGCCACACTATAGAAGTTAAATGTAAAGCAAGGAAAATAAAGAAAGTACTTACTTCTCTATGTTTATGAAGGACAGGAAGATACTATTTAAAAATAAAAGCAGACACCATGAAGTCACACATATGACTGTTACACCAGAATAGTTGCACATCTTTATTGCTATGGCTTATTCCAGTTTCAGGAAAAAACAGTGAAATACCCTAAAATTTAGTATTTCTTAAATGGTAAGCAGTGCAAACCCCAAGTACTCTACCTAGTGTTGTAAAGCTGGATTATTTAGGATTTATGAACAGTAGAAAAAGATAAAGAACACATGGCCAGTCCTGAAATACTTCCAGTGAGCTTGGCAGCCTCCAGGCCTATGGAACCCTGGTGGCTGGGGGTTCTCTACATATGGACAGTGCAGTTACAGAAACTGCACTGTTAATGAAAACATCCTTCAAAAAGATAAACCAAATATAACTTTGAACCTGTACTGGGTAAATAATTTTAGTAGTCTAGAGCAGTATCTATCACAACTAAAAAGCATCATTTTAATAACTATTTAAATTGGCTGGATTTCAAAATGCTTACAAAAACATACAATTCCATAAATGTATTAGTAACTACATCAGTGCAGTAGCACATTTAAAGGTCAAAAATGATTGTATGATTTTCCAGTGACCATTTAGCATGGAGACAGCAGAGAAGAGCTAAGTTCAATTAGAAGAGAAGCATGTCATCTCAGCTGCTACTTCCTAAAGAGGGCTCACCTTTACCCCGTGAGGAACAACCCCACACTGGAGGCCAGGCAGATTACTGAACCTTTAGCCTTCTTTCAACCACAGATCAATTGTACACACACGCGTAACAAATCTAAGATTTTCCTGCTTTATGAATGACAGCATTAACCCTGAATGAAATCTGACCTGTGGCAACATGGCACAGCATCACCCTGGGACAGCCGAGCCAAGCAGCTCACGGTGCAGCCCCATTACTCAGCGTGCTGCTATCACACAGCTGTGACATAAAGGAGGGAGGCCAACCACTCCTGCAGGGGCCTGCCTGCCTGGGATAACAACAGGGCTCCAACAGTCACCCAGCAGCCAAGGGGAGCTGCTGGGACCAGGTGAACCCAAGGTCAGAGGGCAGCAAAGTTGAAGAACAACTTGATTGCATGAGTAACTATTTACCTGCACGACAGTAAATGTGTGCCATACACCAGGTGAACTGTAGTATGAAAAAAACGCTGGGATCAGCCAAAGAGGAGGAAGAGATGTGAAAAAAGACTAACTAATGCACTAGATCATGGGTAGGTCCTGCTGATAGGAAAGGAGGTTTCCTTTCCCTTCTCTTTAGCCTCCCTTTCTGAGAGCACAAGCAATGGAGAATGAACAGCAGAAATGATGAACACATTTCAGTTATAAAGCACTTGACATCTCATTTCCCTTCCAAAATACTGACAGACAGCAAGCCACGAGCTCTGTGCTAAGCACAGCACTGCAGCCAGCAAGCACCAGAGCTGTGGCACACGAGGGACATGGGAGAAGTGAGCCACAGCCCAGCTCCCCCTGCCCAGCTCCCAGCTCCCAAATGAGCACCACAAGCTTAAAGGACATTTCAAATGACCTCGAGAACTACCTGGTTAATTTTTCTCCAGTCTTCAGAGAGCCCAAAAGGTAGATTAACTTGTAACTAGGATACACTTGAATTTCAGATTTTTGATTATAAAACAAATTTTCCAGTATTACAGGGCAAAATGTTTCACAATTGAACAAGACATTACTATTGTTTTATATCTTTTACTTTGAAGAATATCTTCCATTTTGATTATAAAGAATGGACAGGAACACACACTGTCCAAGATTTAAAAATCTTTATTACCTTCTTTGATTATTTGTTTCCGCTCACAAAACATTAACAGTTTTAAATTTCAGCCTAAGCACTGACAAAAAATGAGGAATTCTGTTCAAACATAATTACACTTATAACTTTCAGGGAAAATTATTTGTCTAATTTTTTTAAAAATCTGTGTTTCTGTGCAACAAAATTGTTAAAGAGCATTCTTTAACAATAGCAAAAATAGTAGTAATAGTAGCAATAGTAGTAATAGTAGCAAACTCAGTATTATAAGAACTGAAAGACTGTAAGAAAAATAGGTAGTTCCTTAACCCAAATGAGTACTTTTATAACTAATACTGAGTATTTAGCATGCTGACCCAGCACTGAAACTACACTGTTGATATGACAGACTGGAAAAGCATACCCCTGGATCAAACAGCAACAATGACAAAATTATTGAGACACACCCTATTTTATACACATCTAATCACTAATAAAGTGAAGCCATAAAAACAAGAACAACTTTTGCATCCTTCTCCCCTGTAAGGACCAGGCAGCAATTTTTGTGCTCCATGTAGAGTGAGTTCTGCTATTTCTGTTCCACTACTAGCCACAGAACCCACCCTGACACCAGCACAGAATTCTTCTGCAAAGGAGGCTGAAAAGTCACATTGCAGAATGGATCATCATAATAAAAAGGATAATGAAAGAGAAAAAGATGCCTAAATACTGAGATACAGGCATGAAGAAATGTTTGTTCTTTTCTAATGAAGGCTACTGCTCAGACCCCTGCTTTTAACTCCAAATTCACTCCAGTAATTTCTACAGACTAGAGAGGCAGAGGGCACAAATTCAGGGTGTCTACTCAAAGAGCTGTGCCCTCAAAAATCTGATGAATGGTCCATAAGATATTGAGGAACTTTCTCCATCAAACCAGCCAAACCACCTGAGCTGAACAGTCACAAACCAGAGTCACCTTCCTGAAGTCCTGCCTTGCAAAGGAAACAAACACTTCCTGATGAATCTCTGCATGGAGATGTGGACACTGGTGGTGTGAGTTCAGATCCATCAGCTCCTTTGTGAACAGCAAGGATGACAGGGAACAGCAGCACCATACCCAGGCTCATTCCCCTGGATGTCAGGATTTAGCCCCCCTCACACTTAGCCTGGTGAATGTGGGCTGCCTTTGTTCTCCTGCAAGCACAACGTATTACCTTCTGTATGACACAGGAAAAGCCACTCCACAGGCTTAGCATACTACTTCTTGTCAGAGCAGCAGCCTCACATAAATGAGGTCTTTCAAAAAGATGGAGGTGTGGGACTGAAGGCCAGCAAGAAGCAGTGGTACATACCACCCTTGAGCTACAGCATCAGAGCACAGGCTGTGCCACAGTACACAGCACAGTACACAGCTACACACAATGGCACCAGCTGGTCTGCTCCTCATTAGGGGTCCAAGCAAAAAGAGAGGACACAAAAGAGCACAGATTTTAAGACCAGGCCACATCTCCAGAACTAGTAATGAGGCCAAGATAAAGGAGGTGGTGCTGAGTCTCATCAGACTCTCTTCAGAATGCACCTATCCCTCCTCTCCTGGCAGAAGGCTCTTTTAGAGAAAAGAAGAAAAGCAGCAGCAAATGAAAATCCTTCCAGCCTTCACACAAGCCTGCAGAACAGAATGTAACATTTTTCTCTCCAATAGGAGAAGAAAAGCACCAGAGGAAACTACTGTGGTACACTGCAAGACACCTGGAACATACCACATGGTTGCAAAGGGGTTGAAGAGGCTAATTATTAAAGAGTATCAGAACTAAGATGGCAATTTAATTAAGACCCTTAGAAGTAGCAGTGCCAAATCGAGGTGAAACTGAATGTAGAAGAGCTGGCCACACTCCGCTTAAAAATATAGAACACGAACATGAAAAGATTATGACTAACTCCTACATGGGACTCTGTGGATGCCAAGTTAACATAACAGTTAAATAATGCTGGGAGAGGCTTCAAGGAGGGTGCTCATCTAAACCTCTGCCAGACAATTCAGGTGGGATGCAGCTGCACACAGGCTGGACTTTGAGGTCAGTTCCTGTAAAGCTGGAAAATCAAGAGTGCCAGTTGAGAAGTAAAGGACTGGGGACAGGTACACAGCCTGAAGTAGCAAGACATCCTAGGAAGGATCTAGTAATCCAAAGGAAACTGAACTAGCACAGGAACTTCTCACATCTTACTGCAGGCTGAAGAAGACGCAGGAAAGCGTCTGTCTGTCCACAAAGACACGAAGTTCTTCAGCTCCAGTAACAGACACTCTGCTCTGTAAAGATCTGCATGGACAAGCAGAGACAGAACTACTTGTGCAGTAGTGAAGGTACCATGGTGGTCACAAGCACCAGAACACTGTACAGCTGTGAGCTGCTTATTAAGAGAATGCAATGTCCTACAGTTCCAAGTAATTTTAAATATCATTATCAGCTGCCAGTGGCATAAGCCAACCAACCAACAGGACACTCACCTGTTCAAAGGTACATAAATTACCCTTTATCAGAGTATAAACCACCAAAATAATTCCTAAGTGATTCAGTTTCAACAGCTGTAAATCCCCCCTTCCCCCTACTTTCAAATACAGTTTAGCAACCAGAACATCACAACTGTACCTTTTCTGCCTTTTTGTCAGAGATGTCTTGTTTTTCTAGAACTGCCATGCTCTCCTTCAGGTTTTTCACTATGTCTGCAGGAGACTTGTGGGACTTGCCAAAGGGGAATGGCATGATTGCAAACCACGAGGTCTTCCTTCTATGGCTCCTGCTTCACCTGGAAAAGGAGGAGAAAGAAAGTACATCAAAAATAGATACTTGAGCTCTGTATAATAACACACACAAAGATCAAGAGAGAGTAGCAAAGGTATTAATAAATGGAATAATGATCCTTGACAGGTGAACTACAGCTTGCCATGACAAAAATTCTTGTATTTCTATTTCTTTTAAGATAATGTTCGTTAAAATTGAAGAACTCACATTAAGATCATCATCTAATGCTTCAGGAGCAAATTAAAGAGTACATTAATTATATCCAAATCCACATACTGCACACATGCCCCATATGGGCAAGATTTACAAGGATCAATTATTCCAATTAATGCTGTCAAGCCAAATGCCTTCTCACATGAGGTGTTTGACACACAGCTCCTCGTGTCTCAGGGCTCTGCAATGACTGCCCAGGTTCGTGCTTTTACCCAGATTCATTCCATAATGAATTTGCAAATGCAAAGCAGACCCCAAAGGCTGCACCTTAGCGCAGGACCTACAAACACAAAGCAGCTGAGGCTACAGACAGCAGCCTATTCCTGTCAAAACACCTGGCATGTCCTGGCATTCTGTACCTGTAATAATACTGACATACAGTCTCACCCTTACACATTTTATGGGAAATAAAATTTCACACCTAGCAGGGATACATACAGCACTTGAAAACATTAAAACCAACACCTGATGTGTATCTTTCTCAAAAAGATAAAACATGTCTCACAGGAAAAGGTTTCCTTCCCTAAAAATATCTAGCTCTTGAATCCAAATACATTTATTCTTCTGTGTATGTACACATATTTACTTTTACACACACACATATAATACTCTCTTCTGTGTACAGAATAGAAAAGTACTACTGGAATGAATGAGTGTTCTGAAGCTTTTGTTACTAAACACATACACCCACATTTAAACAACAATAAAACCTTCTTACCAGTGAATTACATAAAGTATACTTCTACAACTCCAATCTAGACAGAAGAGAACAGGAAATCCTCCATTAAAGATGCTGACAGTGCTATTTCTGCTAGACACAAGACAGCTGAAGCTGGCAGAGCAGAGCTTGCATTGTCATTCCAAAGAAGGGATATTACCCCGAAAGTTGAATTTCTGTCTCCCTGCATTGTCTGTGTAGTAAGTTAACTCTAACCAGTACATGTTAAAGTTTCTCACACAATGCACTTTGCTCCTTGGTTAAAATACCAGCTCATCCACCAGGAACTCCAAAACATTACTCCTGATCTTACTCAACAGTTTTGATCAGGGATGAAAAATCCCAATGTAATGCTAGTTTTGAGTTATTTTTATTTTTCAAACAAATAAGTTTGGCTGGCCCGGGGGCAACAATTTAAAGGGTAAGAACGGAAGAACTTGGCTCTTTAGCCAAGTAAATTTCCATAAATAGAGATTTCAGGTAAGCAGTTACAGAAATCAAACGTTCATGGTTCCATGCCTGCAACTGACTTAACAAAGCATAAGGTAGGTAGTTTTTAGATTGCTTCCAGATAAAAGTATCAGCAGGAAGGTTGAAACAAGACCTTCCACAAGCCATTTCCATTCTTTAGCAGATCACAAGGGCTTTCTGTTGTGTTTATTTTGTAGTAGCTGCCATTATAGTAATCTCTCATTCACAATCTGCACAAAGAAGGGGCTGTAACACTGAAATTACAAATGCAGGAGAAAAAGAGATCAAAAAGTGCCCACAGGTCATTCTTCTGAAAAGAGAATTCTATGCTTCAAACTTCATCACATCTAGTGGAACAGAAACCTACAGCTAAGAAAAGTATCACTACTGACTGTTATTTAATGAAAATACAATGGCGTCTAAAATAATATTTAAGGAAAATGATTATATTTTCACATAGGATTTTTCTTCCTAGAAAGAGACAGTGTGAAAACAAGCACAATTTCCCCACAACACAGATGACACACCTTGAGCATCACAGCACCATTTTAAATGCTCTCTGTATCTCTCCCTTTGATTACTACTTCTGCCAAATTAAGATGAGCCCTGGAAACAAATCTGGATTCTTTCATGTTTGCATATCATCAGTGATAGTATTTAACAACTACTCTGCCTATTCATTCTGGAAGATGGCTATACCCATGTAACAGAGAAGGACTGTTAGAGAAATTGCCAGTCTTAATTCCTTGGATTATGCATTAAAACAGAAGCAAATCCATCCACCAGAAATCAAAACAGCTGAGAGAACAAAAACATATGGAAGCACAAAATCTGGTATGACAGAAAATACATACAAAGAAAATAAACCAAACCAAAGAAAACAGCTCTGCACACTCAATTTCTGGATCAGAACTACGTTACTCCCAAAGTCTAAAAGACTACATGGACAACACAAAACCTATGGAAATATAGGATATTGATAAACAATTGTCCTCATGTGTGCCAAAGGTCTAGATTTGCAACACTTGATTTGCCTCTAGACAGTGCCAATTTTTTTCTTTAAATTAACAATGGTCTATAGCTTTGATTTATTCCTGAAACTTTCCAGGTTCTGTGTAAATCAGATACACACGCATGCATACTCAAGTCATACACAAGCTTCACTCTATGTACTGGCATATCTAACAGAAAATAATCAACTAATAACAGCTCACTAGCATACATTCATATTAAACATTTTCTCCCAATCCACCTAAGTTCCTGTATGAACCTCTCATAAGCAATTTAGAAAAATCAGGAACAACTGTCAGCACCACTAAGAAGGAAACCTACATCCTTGATTACTGAAGATGACATTTTGCTTCCAGGTGTATTTTTTTTAATTACATAAAATGGAGTAAATACACTCCATTTTATATAATAGAAATGTTTTATTATATAAAATGGAGTGTATTTACTGTTTACCGCTGTTTATACAGCATTTCAATTTTATTACCGGAAGGAATGCAATGGCATTGCTGGGAACATCATCTGGGCCTTAAGACTGAAGATCCCACAAACCCCAAAGTAAAATTCTGTTACTGAAAAACCTGTGCCACATCCTGCCAAAAAAAAA
>VXAX01006619.1:79513-95778 GCA_013399835.1 Leptocoma aspasia
ATATACCAGTAAATAACTGTTATTCCTGGCTGTCACTGGGTTCGGTTCTGTTTGGTGTTGGTGCCACAGCTGGTGTTGTTTGTTTGATTTATCATATATACCAGTAAATAACTGTTATTCCTGGCTGTCACTGGGTTCGGTTCTGTTTGGTGTTGGTGCCACAGCTGGTGTTGTTTGTTTGATTTATCAGATATACCAGTAAAGAACTGTTATTCCTGGCTGTCACTGGGTTCGGGTTCTGTTTGGTGTTGGTGCTGTAGCTGGTGTTTGTTTGTTCTATCATACATACTAGTAAAGAACTGTTATTCCCATGTCTTTGCCTGAGAGCCCCTTAATTTCAAAATTCTAATAATTTGGAGGGAGGGGATTTACATTCTCCATTCCAAGGGAGGCTTTTTCTGCCTTCCCTAGCAGACACCTGTCTTGTAAACCAAGACACCCATCCATAAGCTGAGCCACTCACCAAGCTACCAGAAAACTAACACATAAAAGGAAAATAAACAGTGAGTAGTGTAGGGAGTGTAGAAAAAGCATCCCTTTGAGCAGCGAGTAGTTGTCAATGAGCTCCCTCCCGATCTCTCCAGAAGAGCACTTCATGGTAAGGTTGGAGCCAAATCAACAGCAGGGTTGGAGGGGCAAGGTCACTTTCCATCAGTTATTTTGAGAAGCCTGATAGTTGTCCCAGTGCCCAGCATGCTGACTGAACCTACCAAAATGGCAGAAGACAAAGCCAACAAAAATGAGAGACAATAAATAAAAATTCTGAAAGGTTCTTAAGACAAACCAGTACAAGGCACCCTGAGCTGTGAGCCACACCCAGCCTAAGGAAGGGAGGAGCAGAGGGCTGAGGCAGTCAGGAGGGAAGGGCACAGCAGCTTCTCCTCATCCTCCAGGTAGAGGGAAGCTGCCAACTTCTATCCTGAAATCATATCATGTGTCGATTACCTTCCACAGTGCTAATAACACACAGGAGAATGGCTTAACTAAATACACTTAAATAAACTAATGAGTCTACAAAGGCAAAATACCTAGTTTCACAATTAACAGCTGGGGCTGCGCTGCATGTGGATTTTCAATTGACAATTTATCAGCCTGTCCTGACACAACATGTTGCACCTTGCTAAAAAGGGGCATGTTGTTATTAAAAAAATATAATGCAGCAAGCTCATGTTTGTCTTGATAGACTTGATTTCCCTCAGAACTCACTCTTTTGCTGCATGCTTCTTGGATTAACAGGGATCATTAAGCCAGTATTGAAAACCACAGCATAAATCAGTTTTCTTCAGGTGTAATTGCTACAAGCGGCTGTTAGCTCAGCTAGAATTCACCACTGTGAAGTCTGGTTGGAATGATAAAACCAGAAACAGATCGAGAAATTATGCATTTTTAAAAGCACTGTCTCACTCCCAGACATGCCCAGCATCCCAAAGGAAGACTGACAGCTATGCCTTTGATCCAAGAACCATTTTTTATGCAAGCTACCATGCTACTTAGGAAAAAATTGAGTATTTCAAAGCCAGAAGCAACACCTTATTAGCTATTCAACCCACTTGTACAAGACTATGAAATGTCACCAGCTATCAGAGCATTTAGGCAGACGAAGTTCCTGCCTGTACTTTCTGTGAGAGTGCTTTGTCCCAGACACGTGCAGCAGCACGGCAGGACAGCAGCCAGGTGCCACTGGGAAGCATCTGGAATATTGCTGCCAGCTCATCACTGCAAATTCCTGCCTACAGCACAAGCGTGGTGACCGAGGGCAGCATCCATCATTTCCTTCCGTGTGTTATTTAAATTGACTACTCACATTCCTCATTAAAACATTCTTGCACATTTTTCATGTGCTGTGTCCTACTACATCTTTCAGTATCCTCATTCTGGATATATGGTTTCCCACTAGATTAAAAGATTTTCCAGAGCTTCAGTTTTGTACCAAAGCAGCTCTTTACTTTTCTTGTGGATATGTTAAATGAATTGAAACACAACAGCCTCTCATCCAAAACATGTGCCTAAGTAGCACAGTTTATTAATACAAGTTCACCTGCAAAACTTTCCTATCACAAAGGAAATGAGACTGATAAAGAGCAGGAGCCACACCACAATGCATTTCAGGGCTCCACCATGAACTGTTCATGGCTTCCCATGGCAGAGCATGGCTGTGCTTGTAAGTGGGAATTACTGGCAAAATTTAATGGTATAGTCAAGGTCTAAGGCATTTTTACTATCCTCTAAATACTTCCACACAGTTTTCAGTATTTCTTTCAACATAACTTTAAAATGTGGATAAAAGAATTACACCAATGATCTGTTGTGATAATTTTGTGAGGAATATAATTCATACATACAAGTTTTCTTGAAGGACAGACATGTTCATCTCACACTTGGCATGTCCCACCCAGCATGGAACACTAGCATCTTTCTCAAAATTCACTATTAACTTGTTCTATAAAGTCTGCTGCACACAAAAGCCTTAATGTGATTAAAAAGCAGTTTCACAACTGTGCATCACAGAATTATTTGTAGTGTGACCCACTTAAAGATTAAAATGGAAAAAAAAATCCCCTCCTTAAAAATAGCAACTTAATTCAGGGAAAAATGAAAATCACGAAGAAAAAAAATCCCTCCTGTAACACAGAAGAACAGTGAAGTGAACAAAAAAATTAATTCAATGAATTCAGAAAAAAGGGTAAAATTGGAAAATAAATTTCTACATAAAAATGAAATTAATAACGTGACATAGCTTCTTACTTTCTGAAAATTTCCAAGCAATTAAAACCCTGGCAGTTCATAGCCCTGCCTGTTTCTTTAGCATCAAATGCCATCCTATTCCTTTCATTAAGCAGGCTTATCTCTTGCCATCCAATTAATTTTCTGATCCTTCTGCCTCTTCAAGAGCCTCCTTCTCCAGCAGACACCTGCACCACGCTGGAAAAAGAAAAGGGCAGCTACGGCCATTGGGCTCCACCAGCTCACTGCAGCCCCCTGAAACTACATTTTACTCTGTGACTGGTACATTATTATAGAAATTGCAGTGTTATTAACACAGCCACAGAAACATTGAGCAGAAACTGATTTCAAGTAGTACTGCTGCTTTTAAGGGGCTTCAGAGATGGAGCATAAGCAGAAAAGCTTGTTAATGCTAAAGCTCAGAATGTGGATCCCAGCCTGTCTCCACGTCGAAGGAAATCTTATGACTCAGCTTCTTTCCCTGGTGTGCTGTTTAGAGTTACCCCACCCATCCATTTCCCCACAAACCTTACTGCTATATTGCAATATGGTATACAGACAGGCATGTGAATGCCTCACCCATTCCTTGGGAAGGATATTTAAAAATTAATAAAAACAATAATAACCCTACATTTCATCAAAAAAGCAACTACCATCTCTAGCACGCTGTGCACTAAAAAACAAAGAAGTTACCTGAGGCTTCAAGAAAAGTTGTCAGACAATATGCCTACTTCTGCCCAGGCAAAAGCTGAAAAGTATTTTCTCCCAACCTGGTATTACAGTCAATCCCCCTGTTGGTTCAGTTGCATCATCACAAACCCCAAAATATTTGTTACATGACAAAAAATGCTGCAATTCTGTACGTGCCATGCTACCCACCCTTGGAAACAAAAATGCAAAGCAAGAATCTCCTTTGTAACTATTTCTAGTCCTTTGCATATATTATTCCCACTCCTCTCCAGAGGTTCTGTTTGTATTTTCTGTTATACAGCTAAGAGTCAGTTTTGAGTGAAGAGTGGCAAAAGTGGAGGCAGAAGGACACTGCAGTTTAATTTCTGATTTATTTCCCATTGTGAAACACGGCCTGGAGTTCAGACGTTCCAATAACTCAAATCAGCTGTCTGAGTGTGAGAACCCATCCAGGTGAAGGACAGGAAACGCCACCCACAACACAACATCAGCACTGAGCCCGAAGCAGAAAGCTGGTGCAGGGGGCAGGAGGAAAACATCCCTTTAAACACGTGTTGGGTACATAAGGAAGGAGGACGAGAATCCCAAGTACCAGCACAAGGGAAGTGCACGTGCGCTTTTGGCGCGCTTTGTTTTGAACTGAAGTTGAGAACAATTAAACTGCAAGAATGGGTCTGGGACTGCTGCAGCCACAATTCTCTAAGGCACAATTTTCTTTAAGAGAATATTCTCCCAAACAAAAACCTACACTCAGTAAAGCCATTCTCTAGTAGCACAAATAACAAAGCTAGGAAAAAAAAATCAAAATTAATAAATACCAAAATACAATTACCCAAATTTACCCAAATATTTCAATAAGAAATATTTGGGTAATAAGAATTTCAATAAGAAATAGTGTATCACTTTCAATTAGAAGTGTATCACTTTTAAAACTAACTTAAAAGAAAATCAACAATATTTTTCCCATGGTTTCTTTACTTTTGTTGGAAATCATATTCTGTGGCCTGCTAGTAACCTGCAGCAGACCTGCTCAATCTAAGTTTATTAAAGTTTAACACAACACATCTCTTAATCTAATTTACCTTGAGATCAACACATTTTTAACAAACATAACCTACAAAATAAGATCACTTAAAGAACAACAATATTAAAGCATTAACATTACAAGCAGTAAAATGGTGACCTTGACATAGCTCAGGAAAATCCTAAAAACACTGACTCAGGAACTGGGAAGACACACCAAGGAGTACCCCTCTTCCCACAGTGATCACCACTGGCCCCTGCCATAGGCAGTGTGGAACGAACTCCACCCATCTCTGCTTTGCCACACTCCACCTGCGAAGTCTTCCCTTCCAAAATAATCCATTTGGGAGTTCACAATTAAAGACTCTTCACCTCAGTTCTTCCCTTCCTGCGAAGTCTTCCCTTCCAAAATAATCCATTTGGGAGTTCACAATTAAAGACTCTTCACCTCAGTTCCTTAAGCTTTACAAACCAGTTGGGATGACAGGCAATCAAGCATAGCTTAACTACTTGGGTTCACTTTTGTGCATCAGCTGGGCACAAGTAGGGCTGAAACTGAAACCCAACAAGCACAGCAAGCTGCACTGTAAAGAGCTGCTCACACTCCACAGAGGTGGCCGAGACCACAGCTGGCTCCTCAATTCTGCCACTGTCACCTCAACTGCCAGATCTCAGTAGTGTGACACAAAGGTTAAAATGTAAATCATTGGGAGATCAATTCTCATGAATCCGAGCTGATTCTTGCTACACAAAACCAAGACAATTTGGTGCGTGATCCAATGATCCATACCTCCTCTACAAAAGGGAGTTCCTGACAAATAACCTACAGGAGTTATGTACAGACTCACAGAGAAAGCAGGAGAGGGCAATCAATAAACGACTGAGAATCATGACACCACCATTACTGGCAATCTTTTCCCTCTAGTTCATTACATCCTCATTCAGTAAAGGAGTTGTTCAGGGCCTTTTCCCTTTAATTTTCTCTTACCTAGTACTAGGAGCTGAAGCACAAGGCAATATCTGTGCTGATCCACACGTCATTACCCATCTGACAAATTTGCTTTCTGTCACACTATTTTTTTTTTTTTTTGCCATGGTCCCTGGCACTTAAAAGACCGTTTTGATGACAATACAAAGGGTTTACTGACACAGCTCTGCTAGAAATCCTAACATTGCAGATACAGCTTAGATTAGTAAAAACCCCAACCTCTGACCATGATAACTGCAACTATGCTAGGGCTTTACTAAGTACTTTTATAAAGAGTGCTCCTTCCTTCACACTGCCAGCCAGAATCAGTACACCATCAATCAAGTGCCCAATTTTCCCAAGTTAGCTGCGTGGAGGTGCCTTTTAGTACAGAACTCTCACACAGCTCATCCTCAGAGAGGACTCCCTGCTTTCAGGTATGCTGTACCAAGGACAACGTGGCAAAGCAAAACACATCACAAAGAACAGCAAAATCAGATGATAGCCAGGAGAAATTTTTCCCTTAATTACTCAAGACCAAGAATTAATTTCATGGGCATCACTTGAAAGACAAAAGAAAAAGAAATCATCAATGCATTACAAGCCACAACACATCTGTGATATTCAGGCACACATCTATCTCATTGCTACCAAGACACCAGAGTGAGAAATAAACTCATGAGAAGCAACTGGCTAAAATCCAGCCTGATATCCAGGGTTCAGGAAAGAGACAACAATTTGATCATGTATTATTCCCCACAGAGAGTGGTGTTCCTCAGGGGTCACAAGTGGACTGGCTCTGTTCAGATGTGTGTCAGGGACAGTGGGATTGAGCAGACCCCTCAGCAAGGCTGCTGATCACACCAGGCTGGGTGGTGCAGCCAGGGAAGGGATGCCATCCACAGGCTCTGCACAAGAGCGAGACGTGGGCTCACGCACACCTTATGAAGATCAACAAGCACAGCAACTGCAAGGTCCTGCCTGTGGGACAGGGCAATCCCGAGCACAAACACAGTCTGGGCAGAGAATTGATTGAGAGCATCCCTGTGCAGAAGGACTCGGGGGTGGTGACTGACGAGAAGCTCACCATGACACGGCAATGTGCACTGTAGCCCAGAAAGCCACCCACGTTCCTGGGCTGCATCACAAGCAGCGTGGCCAGCAGCGCAAGGGAGGGGATTCTGCCCCTCTGCTCCACCCTGGTGAGACCCCACCTGCAGTGCTGCACCCAGCTCTGGGCTCCCAGCATATGAGGAACATGGACCTGCTGCAACGAGTCCAGAGGAGGCTGTAAAGATGATCAGAGGGCTGGAGCAGCCCTGCAGTGGAGACAGGATGAGCTGGGCTTGTTCGGTCTGGAGAAGAGAAGGCTCTGGGGAGACCTTAAAGTACCTTCCAGTCCCCAAAGGGGCTACAGGAGAGCTGCCGAAGGGCTTCTGACAAGGGGGAATGGCTTCAAACTGAGAGCAGTCAGGGCTGGATTAGGTACTAGGAATTAATTCTTCCCTGGGAGGGTGGTGAGGCCCTGGCTGCCCAGAGAAGCTGGGGATGCCCCATCTCTGGAAGTGTCCAAGGCTGGGATGGATGGGGCTCTGAGCAACCTGGTCTGGTGAAAGCTGTCACTGCCCATGGCAGGGGGGCTGAAGCTGGACAGTCTTTAAGGTCCTTTCCCAACCCAAACCATTCAATGATTCTATGATAAAATTATCTTCCTTTAAAACTAAATAGTAAACCATTACTGAGTAAGTGACTCTATTTTGTGCCAAGATAATAAACAAGCAAGCAAAAAAAACTAGACCTTAAAGGATAATTCACTCTGTTCTCCGAAGAAAAGAACCAGCCATTGCAATACAGAAATTTCACATAAATTATTTCAACATCACAATATACCTTAAGTGTCTGTAGGAAAGTGTACTCTGCACAGTTCCCCTAAATGACCTCTCTTTCTTCTGCCACTTTAAACGTTTGGTCTAAATCTTCAAAGTAACTAATGGAATTCAATTCCTGATACATAAACCACACCGCATCTCAACTGCCAAGACAGGTGTGCTCCTTTGGGGCAACACAGAGCATAGAAAGATATATTTAATGGCAGAGGTGATGCACCCCAGGATTAAGACAACTATCCAAGTCACAAACATTCAGGAGAGATGAGGTGAGAGTCACAACATTTAACACCATGCCATTGTATTTTACTTTCATAGATTTTAAGGCAGAGGGAGAAGAGTTTCAGCTAACCCACAAACTCCACTTCGCATTATGAAATCTCTGCAGCACAGGAATCAAAAAGGGGGAATGATCTAGATTGCTCTCAAAATGTGCTCAAGCTCTTGCCATGGCAACCTAATTAAGAGTCCTCCTGATGACTCACAAGACACCAGTCCAAAGATCTGTGTTACAGCAGGATACTTCAGCATATGCACCCTGAAAAGCCAGCCATTCCTGAAAAACCCAGGTCAAAATTTTTTCCCTTCCTGACACCACCTGAGAGTTTCAGTAACTCAAAGTTATTGTATATTAATGAAAACAGAAGATAAACAATGTGTCAGATGTCTGTGCTGATACATACTACTTTTCATCTGTCTTTCTCTTTTTGGGGACACCTGAGTTCTCTTTCCAGGTAGACCACATCACGCTAAGCAAACCCCTGCTTCTATGAGAGTAACAAACAAGAAAACAACAACCTTGGAACAGACAGGTTGGAAGTCTTCATAAGAAGTTTAACATCTAAATTTATTCCAGCCAAAACTCACAAGACAGTACCTTACAGTTCCTGCTTGCTGTTGATCAAAAGTTTGTAAAAGCATGTTTGCATTTAAAGAAAAAGAAGGCTGGAGGGAACCACGCAGCAGAAAGATACCCTTCCAAAAGAAAGACTTCCCAACTGATTGGACTTCAAAGCATCTCGCAATAGCTGCTGTAGATAGGGCTCTCCAAAGCAGAAGAGCCCTGAGGGTTCACAAATGAAACAAACCAGCGCTGTCGGTATGTCCCATGGAGGAGTCAGCACCTCCCCTGAAACACACGGACACGGCCACCAACGAAAAACTGGCTGAGAGCCACCTGGCCACAGACAGCACGTGAAAAGCAAGGTTTGGAACCAGAACTGACTAATGTGACTAATATTGGCTCAACTAACACGGTGGGAAGCACCTCTGAGGGACAGTTCCCTTAATTAATCAGCTAAGAAGAGCTGGACTGGAAAAGGGAACTATCAAATTGTTTCACAATACTAACACAAGAACTCCCAGTTTTCCTCTAATGCAATTACTGTGCAATGCTACCAAGAGAAACTTGAATGCTACAAAAGAAGTTTCCATCTCTACAAGTTTACCCCAGGAATGATCACACATTGTACCTGAAATGACTGAAAAAAACGTTCTGCAGGACAGTAGCTCTTCTAAAGGGCTGACACCAAGCTCAGGTGGAACTACTTGCATTTTAGCTGATACCTATACTCCTAATATTGTGCATTTTTACTTATTTCAGCTATGTCAGTATCCTGTCAGTATCCTTAGGGCTATGTTGAAAAACAAAACAAAAACCCCACAACCCTTGAAATTATTAATTGGTGCACCAGCTTAACATAATTTTATTTAATTAGGGATTACAAAAATTACTTAAATAGGAGTACAACAGTACAATATCATCACTTTCTATATCACTAAGAGGCTTCAATCAAACAAGAGCTCTTAAATCAAATAATGAAATGGTCAAGAAAACAAAATTCCCTCCCTTGCCCTGCAGCCCTCACTGCTTGTGATGCAGCCCATAAGCTGTAACGCAACCTTTACATTCCCCAAAAATTACAAAAATAAAAGGCATGCAGTGACAATTTTGGAATCTGGTCAACCACCCTTTAGAAACCGAAGTAAATAAGAGGATTTCACAGAATTTGGATATACTGAAATCTATTAAAATAATTCTTCACTACTAAGCCAAACAATTTAAGATTTAAATAAGCAATGTGAGAGACACTGTAATTTATTGGTTTTCAAACTATCTGTTTTAGCTCCTAAAATATAGATTTAAATTTTCCTTTCACAGTAATTTTGAAATTAGTTTAGCTTGGTTAGCTAATTTAGGGACTTGCTCAAAGTCTGGATTTTCTGAGTTTTGGTATAAATCTCAGAGGCATCAATCCACAGCACTGAAAGTTAGAGTACCATAATGAATACAAGAGACGAGGTGTAGAAACTGCTGTTTTGCTTACTAACATTTCTCAATGCTTGCTAGTAATTCTGAAAGTTAAAAACAGCCTATTTTGAGAGAAAAGCTTCTGTATTTCTGGCTAACAATCGCTCTCCTTGTTCACTAAAGAGCTCAAGAACAGCTACTTCTGAAACACAGATTTAACGCTATCAAATCTAGGAAGAAATGACAAGTCCTCAACCTGCATCAACACAAGGAGTGACTGCCAGTGCTAAAGGGAGAGCAGAACTATTCAGACTTCACTCCAACAACTCTGAGACCCAGTACAATTCCTAAGGGAGGCAAAGAGCCTTGCATGGTCAGCCTCAAAGCAAAAATCTAATCAATCTTTGTTGGATGTAAACTATAAATCCAGCCCCAAATGGCTGTTAACATTTTTTTTATTTTTACATATCGATACACACATATAAGTTCCCTAGCAAGAAGGAAAACTAACTAAACAGATTTTATTTCTCTTTCAGAGAGAAAAAAAGAAGCATATACAGGCAGGAAATAATAACTACAATGACAAATTAAGAAGCTGGGGACTTGGAAGGCTGTTTGGTTTTTTCACGTTAAAAGAATGAAGAAAATTGACATGCAATTCTCTCACAGAATTTAAAACTTAAATACATTCCTAAGTTTGTCAGCACGCACAAATGCCCTGAAGTTTTTGTGACTTTTCGGGAAAATATTCCATAACCCTGTAAAGAAGAGGCTCTTTTGGATCTAATGATGTTAAACCCGTCACCATAACACGAGTTAAGGGTAACACCAGTCAGACAGCACAGCTATGCCAGGACTCTGCCCAAAATGCTCTGTGAATGGATGCAGTTCCTCAGAGAAAAACTGTTTACTCCAGCTCCACCCTATTACAGAGTTAGCAGAGTTTGGATATTGCTCAATGTCAATTACACACATAAAACAGAACTATGTTAGTCAATTCTGATGAGTCAATCTACTGCTTTTCTTAGAGATTACAAACCTAAATAATCACCTCCAGAAGAGCGTTTGTTTAGCCAACATATACTGTTTTCAAGAAGCTGTCTTTGCTGTCAGTCATTACCTCAGTAATTCATGGAAAAAGACTGAAGCTTGTGTTTGCTTTCAATCGTATTTTAAGACAAGCTGAACTTCTCAGGTTCATATTTGAACCCTCAAATCCAACAGCCAACACTTGACTTAAGGTTTTCCAATTGTCTTGATTAGTTTTCCTCAGCTGTACTTTCTTAAGAGAAGCCTTCACTCATTCCACTGATAAACTATACTAGACTACAAAAAGGAAAATTTCCATAGGAGTGTTTCCTTTTTTAAAGCTGGAAAGCAGGCAACAAGGCAGAGGGCAGCAAAACCCTCTTGGACACGACTTGGGCAGCAGAATTTGATCCCAAATCTTCCTTTCTCATTAGGCAACACATAACCCAGGTGCCCATAACACGGTCACTGCTTGAGTGTTCATCCTCTTCTGGAAGGCCAAAATGAGATTCCAAGGCTAACAACCAACATCACAGGATCGGTTCAGGTGCCTGATGGACGAACACCACTGTGAATGCTCTGAAACAGCACAGCTGGTCTCCAACTGCCCTTTCAGAAAATCACAAACCTCGAGGGAAGGTGCCTTGGAGTACCTAAAATAAAACTAAATATCTATGTTTAGGCAACTGAATTTCACATCACAAATGGGTATCACTGGGAAAAAAGTTTAGGAAGCATGCATTTCTCAAGTGCTCCACCAGACAACATGCACCGCAAACATCACACGCTCAAAGAGAAGAGGAAATTCTCTTTGCTTAAGCATCATTCCCTGAAGAAAAGGGGGGAGAAGCACCGTGCTGCTGAAGAACACTGTGAGATGTACTGTCATGAGTATCTGTGAACCAAACAAAAACCCCCAAGGACCTGGATTCTCCTGTCTCCTTTTGCAGTAAAGCAAAAGATCAAATACACTGCAACGTAACAAGTGCATTCAGAGGATGTTATGTGCACTGAGCTGAAAAAACCTGGAAACAATCACATAAGGTTTTTGTACCAAATCAGTATAAATGAAGCAAGCTTCAGGATATTTGCTAATTTTTGAGAGACTAACTTTGCTTTCTCAACATTTGTCTAATATACTACCAAGCATATACAAAGTCTTTATCAAGAATCATGCCTCAAGTGACCTCCTCCAAGGTTATCTCTTTAAATTCTCCTGGGAAGTTTCTCCACCACTACCAAACTCCAGTCAGAAGAAACTTAGGACTTGAACAGCAGGTGTGACAGGTTAAAAGAACCATGCATTCATAAACCATGTGGGAGAGACTTCTCAGGCATCCCTGTGTTACACTCAGTGCAAGTCTGCATCACTAAGGTCTCTTTTACAATAAAACCCCTCACATTTTCTTTGCTAAAATTTTACGTCTCTGTGAACAGACTTCACTTTTGCTTATTCTTTGTCTATACATGACAGTCAATAAAGTCATAATGTTATGTGCTTGTTAATTTGGTGGTTACTTTTATAAATTATTGCAATATATCAAACAAAAAAGAATTAAATCTTCTGACATCTATTAAAAGGAGCATAATCTGCCAGAGCAATAACTTCACATGTAACAGTCAAAAGTAAACTATAATGACCAATAACTTTTGCCTCATGTCTACAAGTGTAGCAAAACCTCCTGAAACTGCTTACCCAGGGAAAGAGCTCAGAGCCTCCACTGCAGCAGGATGCTCTGAGTAAGTGTGATCAGCACAAACATCTACCACTCCATACAGGGTGTCACTCATAACTTGCTGTCTACAGACATTTTCTCAAAGAAGCTGCTCAGCAGATGAGCTAAGAAGCTGCTGTAGCTCTGAATGAATATTTGGAAAAATATATCCATCCATGAGGAGCTTCCCAGGTGCACCTGGCCAGGAAAGCAAAGAGAAGATGACAGAGAACGTTGCACAGCCAAAGCAACGCTGGCTGCAAGAGCCGGCTGAGGTGTCAGAGGGACCTTCTACAACCCTGTGCAGCTGCCTTTCCTCCAAATCTATGCACTGCCATGCTTTACTCAAAAGTAAGTATATAAAACAATGAAAACTTCTCAGATAGGTGTTTCTTCAGATGTCAAGCTGTTTGTCTGGGCAACTTTAGCAGCTAGAAAAAGATCACGCATTCCACATTTCTGGAAATGCTTCTCCATTTTTTCATTCTGTGTTTTAACACAGATAAACTTCAAAGGAGATAAGGCATTTCACACATGAGTGCCTGAACATAAGTACTGTTCTCACAGTCACATACATTCAGCTCTCTGAAAAGCTGACAAATTAATTCTCTTTAATTTATAGCCAAGTTCTATCTTAGCTATTTTTAAGTCTCATGTTTCAAATCTTGCAGGGTTTGCAGTTAAAAAAATTTGTTACATTCTCTTAGTAAGAAAAAACAATTTGTTATCAATAAAGACTGACTAAAAAAATACACCACAGGGCAAGGATCAAAAGCAGCACAGAGTAATTTTTCACTGATGCAGCCAATTCCCACACTTGGCAGTATACCTGAATGTTTTAAAATATCCAATGTTTTACACATCTACCTAGTAACTCATAAATATCTTCCAAATAATAAATATCTATCCAAAGATGTTTGTGAACTTAGAAAAACATCTTACACTAATACTACAGTTCTCTACTAATTATAACTCGCCAGTTTTTGAACTGTCTTGCTATATTTAACTTTTTGGTGAAGAATTCTGAGTGTTTGAAGGGGAGGGAAGGATTACAGAGGAAACGGATCTTTAGAAAGGAACTTGGAATTTAACTACAAGTAGCAGAATTTCAATAAACAGAAAGATTAGCTACAACATTCAGTAATATCCCCCAGAATTTTATGCCCTAGTGGATAGGCTCAATATTTGCTTCCTTTTAGCAAATTTGAAGTCAACAGTTGGGAACTTTTTGTAGCGTCTTTTGATTATATCAAGCATAGCTAGAACACTCAGACCAAGGGAGTTAAAAAGCAAATTGCAGTTGTTTATTTAAACCTAAGCCATTTACTTCCTAAATTAACTGTCTGAAAAAAAGAGGCCACGAATGCTGTTGAGGAACAACCACAGTTATTCCTGTAAACACACAGAATTTTGGCTGCTTCGAGTTTGGATCAATCCTGAATTCAAGTCTTTATAAGGAGTATTTAAATAGGAGCAAATGAATGTGTTATTTTATCACAAGGTGCAGTAAGGAAAGCACATAACTCTGCTCAGGCTAAAGAAAGCCCAAACTCACATGACACCAGTGTAAGTCTTAGGTACTCCCGTGCATTTAACAGCCCAGCTCAAGTCCTTTAAAATAATTCAAGACAGCCTCATCTTCTAATTTAACCTTTGTGTTTGCACTTGGGGGGTGGGGAGGGATCTCAGCATAAAGTTTCACCTTCTCACTGCAGACCTTCAGCCTCCCTTTGGCTCACACCTCTGCACCTCGTGGTGCCAGAAGCATGGTACCGAGAGAAAACATGGGCAAAGAGAGAATTAAACATACAAAATTTCAACTTTACAGTGCAGAAGTTATAATATTTGGAAAATATTCAACTCACATTTTTGCTTCGCACATTATTTACATAAATAGCTGCAGGCTGTTATGGAACTATTAATTTTGAAGGAGCAGATGAGTCAAATCTTATTTTTGATAGGTAACTGCAAGATGCCTCCAATTAGGCTAAGATAATCATACTTTAATAGCTGCTCTTGTAATTAAACCATATTATACAGTGTCACAAGTACAGAAAAGCAGGGCCAGAAGGGAATTCAAAAGGCCACCAGGCTTCTTCCTGCCCCCTGCTTCAAAGCAGCACCAGCTATTACAGCACCTGTCTGAAACTCCACCAAAAAATCATTATTTTAGCAAGTGTCTAAAGCCTTTAAAGTACATCCAGAGATTATCAGCCTTCAGATATATTTTACACAAAATATTAGGCTGCAAACAATTCATGTAAAAAAATCTGCAAAACTGAACAAAGAAATGATTCAGAAGTGAAGACACTGGCCAGTAATTCTCATATTCACCAAAATGCCATAACAACCTTAGGAAGTGGAGCACATAGAGGGCAACAGTCAAGTCTCGTTCACCTACCAGCCATTAATTAATAAGAGCTACATGATAGAATGCAAAATAGATCCCATTCCCTCCCAAATAAACCAATCAAGGAATTCCAAGAGGTGCAGTTTTAGTATTATCACACCCCACTGGGAATATACATTTGTGTGGGCTTGATAATACCCAAAGAGCATAATTATCTCTCAAAGACACACTGTCACAAAGTATTACTCAACTGCTACTTTTATTTGGTCTCCTTTATTTGTAAACATATATGGTTTTAAAAATATAAATTCTGTTTTATACAACTGTGCATTCAATGCACACAGAACACGTCAACATTTCACAACTTTGTGTCAACATAAAGAAGAGAATGCCATTAAACTTAAGAGAAAAAAAATGAATGCTATCAGCATTCAGAAAAATTCAGCAGTATGCTAGTCCATATGTACAAACTCACATTCTACGACTACTCTGCCTGGTCCCAGCAGACACGACCTCCTCCTGTCCCCAGGTGCTTCTGTCTGACCGAGGCAAGCCCCAACAACAGGTATATTACACTACAAACGAGATCCACACCAAACACAAACAAATTCGAGCCAAGTGCATCCTAGCTGCCTGACCCAACAGCTCCTCACACCACAGGGAAACCATGAAGCTAACTGTGAAATACAATATTCTCACAACAGCCAGCCCACGGCAGGCAGAAACCTATCAACACACCATCGTGCCACTTACAGGTCACGTTAGTGGCCAATTTCTAGAGGAAAACTGAAAAACAACAAAAAATCAAGTTACTCCTGACCCCAGAATAGGTACCATGCTTATTCTACTTCACAAAATATTTTGTGGCCTTTTTTTTCTTCTGCAGTCAAAGGCATGTGCCACATCAACAGGTAATAGGTAATAGCTATGAACTAAAGGTACACAGTGTTTTAAATAGTAAAAATCTATTATTTAAAAGCTTTAGTACCAAGGTGCAAGCTCAGGATGTTAAATTTCCTCTGACTACATGAACTCGAGGTGTTAAAAAGGAAGACACACTTCCTGATAAACCACACGGCTAAGGATCTTGAATTAAGAGTGTCTGACAGGTAAGTTTAAAAAAGCCCACGTGCGGGCAAAACTTTACAACATCTTGATGTTAATCAAATTTCATTTCTGATCTACACTGAAACTGTTCTTCCACACATTGTTATTTGCCTCACTGAAACTAAAGAGCCTAGGTCATGTAATTTAATCTTTGACTCATCATGCAAATTAAATCACACCATGCCCACAAGACAGCATATAGGTTTTAAATAAATCCTGGGCACCTACATGATCCCTCACCAGAAATTAAAATTTAAAAAAAAATTTAAAACACCAAAAGCGGATACGTCCTAGTTTCAATGCCGGTAGCATTCCACGGATTTGCAGGGGGGAAAAAAAAAACAACGACAAAACTTTTCTTATCCTACAGAACAGAGAGATCGCGCTGCGCTAGCTGCCTGTGGGGCAGTCTGCAGAGAAAACAGGCTCTGAGCAGCCCTCCCGCACAGCGGAGGCCTGTCGGGACTTCCAACAGCACCAACAATTGTAGGAAGAGGCCCGGGAGCCGGGGCCGGGAGCGGTG
>VXAX01006619.1:95817-106417 GCA_013399835.1 Leptocoma aspasia
GGCCGCTCCGCGCAGCCCAGGCGGGAACAAAGAGCGGGGGTCGCGGGCAGCGCCTCCGGCCCGGCCCGGCCCTGGGACGGGACAGGCGCTGCCCTCCGCCCTCCCCGGGAGCGGCCCGGCCGCCGCGGTTCTCTCCGGGCCGAGCCGTGTGCGGCTCCGCGTTGATCCTTCCCCGGGCTCGACGTTCGAGGAGCTCGGGGACCGGGGCGCTGCCGCACGGGAAGCGCAGCCCCGGCCGTGCCCTTCCCCTCGGACTGCCGGCCGTACCGCACGGCAGCCCCGGAGCAGCGGCCGCTATCCCCGGACCTGCCCTNCTCACGTTTTCGTTATTTCCTCGTTTTATTGCTCACGGTGCTTTTTGTCATTATTAGAGTCGCAGAGTCACCGAGGTTGGAAGGGACCTTTCAGGTCATCCGGTCCAACCGTCCACCCACTGCCACTGTACCCCTAAGCCACTAGGCCACATCACCCAGCCCCAGGTCTGGATGAGCAGGTCTAGATGAGCCTTTTGAGCACCTCCAGGGCGGGGACTCCACCACGTCCCTGGCAGCCTCTTCTGATGCCTGACTTCCTGAACAGGGGAAAATATGTTTCTAATATTTAATCTGACTCTCTCACCTCAGCTAAAAGCCATTTCCTCTGGTCCTCTCACCGCAGACATGGCAGAAAAGACTGGCCCCATCTCACTACAGCCTCCTGCCAGGGAGTTGTACAGAGCAAGGAGGTCCCTCCTGAGCTCCTGGAGACTAAGCAACCCTGAATCCCTCAGCCACTCCTCATAAGACAAGTGTTCTGAACATCTCACAAGCCTTGCTGCCCTTTGCTGGACTGCTCCAGCACCTCAATGTCCTTTTTAAAGTGAGGGGCCCAAACCTGCACACAGAACTTGAGGTGCAACCTAGTCCTTTACTCTTTATTAGTAATTAACAGTCTTTTTAATTACTATTTAAATTTTATTTATTGGTATTTGTTCATTTGTTATTTGTACTTACTATTCTTTTCATCATTTCCCCCACCCCTCTGCCCTGCCCTTTTGCAGACCCTTTACACCCTCCGTAGTGTCACAGAACTTCTTTCCCATGCCGTGACCCTCAGGGCTTCAGTGTGGGGTTGGAACTCAGCATCGTGCCTTGGACGTGGTCTGATTGTCCTGGTGCATCAGGTGCTGGTGATTTACAGCCTGGAGGTTTTCTGCAGTCCCCAACATGGCATGGGAGGACTCCAGACTGGTTTTCTGTCCCTGTATGTAATTACTCATCTATTATTGGCACTGTGACAAATGCAAATTAGCCTGGATGGAGAAAAGCCCACACCTCTCCCAGCACAGAGCAAGTTGATATTGTCCATTAGTGTGGTATAATACATTTAAAGCAGAAAATACATTTTTAATGGAACAAGTCATTAATTTCTTACAAGCCACGAGGTGAAACCCTGCCCCAGGAGGTCTGATGCAGTAGTGGCATGCAGCCATGTGGGACCTGCTTTCCCAAAATGTCCATAAGCTTCTTGTGAGCAGACAGCTTCTATCTTCAGCTTCTTTTTGATTACCTGACTCTGCATTCCTTTGCTGCACTTCCTCATCTCACTGCTGGGGAGGGTTTGGGTTGGGCTTCTCGATGTTTTCCTGCAACAGCGTGTTGCTGCTCTGAACTCCACATGTCACGGTTCCCTGGCTGTGAACATCAGATGTCGGTGGGCAGAGCTGCCTCTTGACCTCTTGGGGGGTCTTCATCAGCTGTGTGCTACAGCTCAGACATGGAAAAATGCATCTGAGCACACTTGCAGCCATCCCAGCATCCGGCAGCAGGGGAGCACAGAGGGGCTGGCACTGGGCAGTGGGACTGGGCAGCACTGGTTCCACGGGATACTTCCCTGGACAGGTACCACAGGCTCCAGGCCCAGCCTGGCACCATGCTTGTGCCACAGGGGGCTGCCCCAGCCAATCCTGCCATGCTCAGCACCCCGGGGCACGGGACGCAGGGGTATAAACAAGTGTGTGTGCATGCATAGCATTTATTTATATCTACTTGCTAATATCCCTCAAATATTTACTTGCTGTTGTAGAAAGAGGTATGAGATGCAGCAGGAAGGACCTGCAGCAGGAAGGGTCATGATGCCTGCATGAGGTGATGGGACCTTGACTCGTGGTGTGTGGTCAGCAAAACTTTGGCAGTTCATACATCCCACTTGTGAGCTGGGAACAGCTGATTTCAAAGCCAACCTGGAAAGGGTGTGTACATCTGAGTTCAAATTCTTAGCCCATACCTAGGCTAAAACCAATTGAGTTTAAACATAATAATCAGAGTACTAAGAGAGGAGGAGGAGGAGCTAAAGGCAAGCACTGTTAAAGGGATTCAATACCAGCTCCTGGAGAATAGACACTACTGCTTTACAAATGACCATTGGAAAAGAGATCACGCAAGAAATGGGTTCAGTGCAATCACCATCCCTGCACACTGCAGAGAAATCCCTGAGCAGAGAGAGCATGGTTTTTCTAAACTCTTAGAAGCAGGGATTAAATACAGCATGTGAGAGAGCTCTTGGCACACTAATGATTCGCTAATCCACAGCCGTGACTGAGAGATCCATTGTGAATTAATTAATCCTTGCAAATTAGGAAGTGAGTAAACATTAAAAAAATCCAAGTTACTTCACTGGGGAAAGAAAAGGTATTTAGAAAGGCAAGCATGCAGGTGCTTTGCTTAGGAAGGATAGAGCTGAATGGGATCCTGGGGCTTTCTGCTGCTGATGGGAGGCCCAGGGAACCCTACAGCTCAGCTCTAACTCCTCCCATCACCATCCCACACTGAAAAACATCAAAACTGGGGAAAAACAGTATGTCAGCCTGAGAAATGAATCCTCCTTCAAGCAGCTCTGTTTTGCTCCCCTCTTTTCTCCCTTCAGCCCTTACCCCAAGCAGGGTGGCCGTTCCCTCCTGGAATGCCATGGCAGGTCTCCAGGGCCGCCCTCCCATTGCCATGAGCTCCCCATAACCATTGCCTGCTTTATCTTCTCTTTTCCATGGGACACACATGCCTATTGCTGTGGTCCGTGCATTAACAAAGGACTCTTGACAATAATATTAGAGGGTTAAATATGATTTATTAACATGACTCCATAATACAAAAGATTTGGGTTATTATTTGCTTAGTTCGGAGCATCTGAAGCTCCTGCTTCAAGCTCCGTCTAAGGAATGTTAGAATAGTTTACACAATTAGAGATAACAACTTTTTACCTTATAGGTTCAAAGGAAGGAAACCTCCATCTCCAATTATTAAGAGACAGGCAGAGAAATTCAAATGTCTTTGAAATACAACTTAGAGATTTATTTACAGAAATTTATACAGAGTAAAAAGACCGTAAAAAGATGCTTTCTCATGAGAAGAATTTCCTGCAGGTTTTCATACAGAGAAACTTATAATATGTTCATGCAGCACATGCCCTTTCCTTTCGTGGGTGCTTCCTCCCCTTCCCCACTCTCCTGCTGTGGCAGCAGGCCCCGAGTGCCTCTCGTGTCCCACACAGTGTCCCCCCAGCTCCTGCAGCCAGCCACACACTTCTGGGTGTCACTGCCCAAAGTTTTCCTGGTGGTGTCACAGCTGAGAGGTCCCCAGCAGGAGCCCCGTTTGTACAGAGCTCAGACTGTGGTGGGAGCAGGGCAGGGAGCCCTGAAATGACTCCTGTGCTGTGGATGTGTCACCCAGGCCATTGGGTGGAGGGGCTCTGCCACCTCCATGGCCTTCTGACACAGATCACCTCAAAAAAAAACTCTGGGTCACCTTGCCAGCTGTCTGGAGAAACACACAAGGAGGGGAGAGCAGAACCAACACCCAGGTAATGTTTTAACTGGTATGGACTGGTGTGATTCACAGAGCCTGTGTTCCTGGTTTCTGACAAGCTGTTTCAGGGAAGAGCCTTGGGGAGGAAATATCAGAAGTAGGGACAACTGTAGTTATGCTGAATTTCTTCTGTTTAAAGTTCGGCAGAAGAAGAATCCTGAGTATTTCCATGGACTTTGAACCAAGCTGCAGTGGCTGAATTTAATCACCAGGTTTCACAAGTGCCTGTGACAGCTCCTGAAACTGTGTTTCACCCGTTACTGCCTGAAGACATTCACTGCAGACTCCTAAAGCTTTTCTTAAAGAAACATCTGTGGGTGAGTATTTTTCTTACCTTTCAGTTCATTCAATTAATACATAATGAGCAGACTCACACCCCCAAAATCCTGTTTATGGTAGAACACACAATGTAATTGTCTTTCATATCAGTTAGGAGTCTTTTTCCTATGGAGATGCCATGATTTATCTTTAATTCAAGGTTCCTCTTCAGAATCAGAACACATTTTAAAAACGTTATAGCAAACCACAAGAACTAAGGGTTAGCATGTAAACATTGTCAGAAAAGAAAAAACAAGTACCTGAAAAATCATAGAAAAAATCTGTTCCAAATCCCTTTCCTGGAGAGCAAGTCATTTTAATAAGCTTTTTATTACTGTGGAACAATTGAAAGTTATCTGTAAAGCACAGCATCCATTCCAGGGAGGATCTACTACTAAAGCCAAAACCGGGTTTCCATCGGCATTGTAAACATGAAAGGAAGTAAAACTAGTCACCCCAAGAAACAGCACTGCTGTAGAATGTATTTCCTGAGCTAAAAAAAAAAACAAAACCAAAAAAAACCACAAACACCATACACAAAAACCCAATCAAATACAGCCATTAATTCAGTAGAACTGGAAGCAAATACAGTAAGAATCCCAAATCATGCAGAAAGACACAAGGCTGTGAACACTGCTGAAAATTACTGTTGGGTTATTTTTTTAAGGTGCTTTCCCTGTTCTTTTACATTTTAAAGAAATTCAGTACATATTTAAGTAGTGCCTATTAAACTGAAGCTCACAGCCTCTGGATAATGCTCCTACACACTTGCTTACCACTTTAGCCCTTCAAAGGGCTTTGCAGAAACTAATTAATTAGCTCTTACAGCAGAAACCTGTGATGGGCATGGGCTTTAGTGCTGCTCTTCAGCTGCATTCAGGCTCAGCTAGCACAGGAGCCTTTGTCACATCACTTGACAACACTAGCAAATACATACATGACCTTTCCTGAGACTCTCTAAAGCTTTTCTGCACCTCTCCTCCTTCTGATGGGACCCCTGGCTCCCAATGAGGAGAGGACTCCAGAGCTCTGCTGTCCCAGCCTTCAAAGTCAGGCACTGCTTTGGAAAAGGGCTACAAAATTAAATCTGAAAATTGTCTGTGTGCAGGTGTGAGAGGGCATGACTGTCTGCACATGTGTGTACAGACACACCTGGAATGGGGAGAGGGGATGAAACATCGTCTTTGAAACACGAGACACCCAGCTGACCACAGGGATTCTTCTGGAAAACTCGGGGAACTCATGTGTCTCGTAGCCTCTTTTGCTTTTTGGCAGCACAAACCCAGGGCACAGCTCCTAATGTTAAAAATAAACAAGCAAGAAGAAAAGGGTTGTGGCAGTGGGGGTTTTGTTATTATTTTACATGGCCTTGTTATGGAGAAGCCAAAACAAGTGCAAACTCTGCTTCTCTTCTTCCCAGACCAGCCAATGGAGCATCAGCCACCTTCTCACAGCTCCTGCTTGCTCTTCATGCTGTCAGGGCCATGGTTTTTCAACCCCAAAGTGACTGGGCCCCAAGAACTAGCAGGACTTCCTACACCTTTTGGTTCCTCCATAGGAATAAGAAATGCTCATCCCTGGAATGAAGGACAGTCTCCCAGATATACCTGAAGAGGGGGGAAAAAGTAAAGAAATTGAAGAGGAGAGTTGGTTTAAAGCAGACAGTATTCATAAACAAAAACAAAATCAGTATTCATAAAAAAAAAGTATCAAACCTTTTGCTTTAATTGGTAAAAAATTAGTTCCAAAAATACAGATTAAAAAAAATCTTAGAGACCGTCATGAGGCTTCATTCACAATCCAGGATGGACTTGGCTCACACAGAGCAGAGACCCTGCAGCTCATGCCTTCTCCTCCTAAACCCCCCTATTTTCCACTGTCACAGTAGCAGCCAGGCTGTGCCAAGACAGAACCACAAAGTGCCAAACAGCCAAGTGAGTGTTTCCCCACTTCCTCGGGTGCTGCAATCCCAGCCCTGCAGCCACAGAAATGGGCAGCAGGTTGGGAATGCTGCTGGTAAGGGCAGTGCCCCCGTGGGCAGCCCAAGCACCCAGGGCCCAGGACAAGACACAGGTCACTGTTCCTGCAGAGCATGGCCCACGGCTGGCCTGGTTGCCCCATCCGTGCTGACAAGGTGTTCTGTGTCAGGGCCTCAGGATGTGGTGACAGCTCCTGTATACACAGGGACTCTAAAAAGCAAGCTTTGGCATGTGGCCAGGCTGGCACAAAAGCCACATTTACTCACAGAAGAGATATTTTTCTCACAAAGATGAATCTTAACCCACATCACTCTGCAGCCTCAAGCACTGAGAAGCTAAGAAGAAACAGGCAGTGTGGGAAGTGCAGGGGCTGAGATGTGGGGTGTGCAGGGCTGGGGTACAGGGTGCTGAACCCGGGGTTCCAGCATGTGGGGAGTCAGTCATCCATGCTGCTGGGAAAGTGAAGCTTACTGAATAGGCCAAGTACTTGCTCCATTACAGATCAGGCTTGTTATCAGGTGACATCTGGTAACATCTCACACACACAGAGTGTGAGAACACCCAGCACTGCTCTCCTGAATGAAATAACTCACACAGAGTGTGAGAACACCCAGCACTGCTCTCCTGAATGAAATAACTCAAGGAATGCTGCATAAGTTCAAGTATTCTCCTTGAATGGTCCCTCAAGTCCCCTATGCTCTCCTCACAAAGCTTGTCTCTTCTCCCTTGTACCACCTTGTGGGAGCTCTGCAGCCAGGTCTCTGCTCTGTGTGAGCCAAGTCCATCCTGGATTGTGAATGAAGCCTCATGACGGTCTCTAAGATTTTTTTTAATCTGTATTTTTGGAACTAATTTTTTACCAATTAAAGCAAAAGGTTTGCTACTATTTTGTTTTTGTTTATGAATACTGTCTGCTTTAAACCAACTCTCCTCTTCAATTTCTTTACTTTTTCCCCCCTCTTCAGGTATATCTGGGAGACTGTCCTTCATTCCAAGGATGAGCATTTCTTATTCCTGTGGAGGAACCAAAAGGTGTAGGAAGTCCTGCTAGTTCTTGGGGCCCAGTCACTTTGGGGTAGAAAAACCATGGCCCTGACAGGATGAAGAGCAAGCAGGAGCTGTGAGAAGGTGGGTGATGCTCCATCGGCTGGTCTGGGAAGAAGAGAAGCAGAGTTTGCACTTGTTTTGGTTCTCCATAATGAGGCCATGTAAAATTCAGCACAGGCAAGGGGCTAACCCTTACAGCCTGCCACCACCCACACAGCTTATCAGATTTTCTGCTTCCTATAGGGCACTTTTGGCCCAGGAGCTGTGTTTCAAGCACTCTGGCTGAGAAGCAGCAGATAAGATTTCCTGTGGGGCCTGGAGCACTGCTAACCTGCCAGGCAGGAGACAGCTTGAGCAATGGCAAGAGCATCAGCTGATCCTTAACACAAAGGCTGGACGGGGGTGTGTGAAAGAAGAGCTGAGAATTACTCAGCTGCTACCAGCCTTGTAATTATTTCCTATCCCAGGAGCTCACTCCCGAAGATGGTAGAGCCAGCTGGTACCCAGGAGGCTGAGCTGGGGCCAGAGAGGTTTGGTGCACTCAGTAAAGAAGATGGATTTAGGTATGTCAACAGAATTTCCAGATGTTCATTGCTACTTTTGGAGCTGGGCTTTCTCTGTGTTGAAAATACTTCATGTGGCACTGTCCAATGCCATATATGACCTCTCTCTCCAGCTGTAGCAGGAGGAGCAGGTGAACTCCCAACTGCCCACACCATGGTGAATTCACAGGCCACACAGACATCAAACTCACAACAGACATCAAACTCATCTGCCAGATGCCCTGTGCCTGTTCCCCACTCACCACACAATGCTCACCCAGCCACAAACCCCACTGCCTCCCAGCCCCCTGCCAAAAGTGGTAACCTGGTACACACAGTGTCACTCCATCCCCAAGGATTCCAACACAAAGGGTGTCTGGAGCAGCTTCCCAGTACAGCCATGGCTTCCCACACTTCAAGCTCTGGTGGTGATCTTGTGTCCTATCGCAGTTCGAGCCAGAGCAGTGATTACAAGGACTCCATCCCAGAAGGTTTTAGAAGGCTTTATTATGAATGACTCCATGATATCAGAAGGCATAAAGGTTCTTACTTGTTTCATAGCTTGTTACAAAGGCTTAAGATTATTTCAGAAGGCTTACAGCTATACAAGTGGAAACCTCTTATAACACTAAATTGATGGGCTGGTAACCCAGACCAGCTCCCTCTTACCATTGATTAAGAGAGAGAAAACTATCTTTCTATGTTTGTGGGAGCAGAACAGAAAAACAACACCTGTAGCATTGAGCAGGACACAGCTCAGAGATATGTTTATAAAATCTCTCTTTGAGAAAGTGAAGTTTCCCTTGGGAAGAAAAAACCTAGCAGGCTTGTAGAAATTCAGAAATTATCAATATTAGTGTTCCATCGTGGGTGGTGTCTGCTCATTGGGACTGTGCTCTCAGCCCATTCCCCTCAACACAGCAAATGCTGTTCCCCACATCCCAAGAACATATAAATCATCCTTTGCTTTTCTGACCAGCTCATTTCCAGCACTGTCCTGTTCTGGACGGGCTGCAGGACTCGTGTTCGTCCTGCAAACGCTGCTGCACGGGGCTGAGATGGGACATGACAGGTCCAACATCCTGAACTGAGGCCAGTCTGGAGACGTAGCCCTGGTCCCCCAGGCCATCCAGCAGTGTGTAATCTCCAAGAGACTGTGGTTGAGGTGCCTGTGTGCCAGGAGCCAGCCTGCCTGCCCAGGCACTGCCGGCACCCTCTGGACCCGGCGCATCTAGTCACCACGCTGGCACGTCCTGTTGCTCCTCACATTCCTCCCTGACGGAATATTTCAGCAGCAAAACAGCCCTGGTGAAGCAGGGCTTCAGCACAGGCTGTTTGGGGGTTATAGCTACTGAGAAACATCCAGATTTAAACGTTTTGAAGGAGAGCTTTACTCCTTTTAAAACCTCAACCTTGAGCCAGAAGCGACCTTCTGAAAAAGCTGGACAAACCCCTCTTTGTTCAGAGTGAGTAAAGCCTCTGTAAAACAACCTCTCCTCCGAGAGTGTTTGTTCATGGCAAGGCAGGCCTGGAGCCCAACCCGAGGGAGGGAGCACAGGGTGCAGAGGGTGCCTCGTGGTTGCACATCAGGCCAACACACTGCCTGGGCTGGCAGCAGCCACTGTCCCCACCTCACCCTGCCCACTGCCAGACCTATGCTTTGCTCCTTGCTTCCCAAAGCCCACATCACGTGGTGAAAGCAGAGCTGCTGTCAGAAAACCAGCCACAGCAAACCCACAGACACGTGGGAGTGATGGACTGGCAGGACCCCTGGAGCAGGAGCCCTTTCCCTCCCTCTGGCAGCCTGACTGTCACCGCTGGGGCCAGGCACCCACAGCCCCACACCCAGCCAGCAGACACCCCCAGACCAGGTGCAAGCAGTCCCTTAACTGGGGACAAATCCAGCCTGGATGATCTCCAGCCTGGAAAACAAGGGGGATCAAATAGTCCTTCTGTGACCCACACTGCAGACTGAGCAGTGCTCAGGAACACCTCCCAGCTCTCCTCCCATTCTCCCACAGCAGATCCATCCCTGCAAAAGGCTGAGCTGCCTTAACGAGGCCATTCGTTAACCAGCCAGGGCAGAGTTTGGATTTGGGGTTGCCTCAGTACTGCACAAGCCTCCTTGTTAGTCCTGTCAGGTTCTGAGTTGGTGTCCACAGTGTCACCCCCAGCTGCAAGAGGCAGGAGGGACCAGCCTGGGTGAGTGCACAGGTCCCTGTTGACATGCAGCATCCTTCCTGCAGCGTGGGGCTCCTCAGCCCAGCTGAAATGCCTCCTGCTTCCCAACTGCCCTGCAGAAAGGGCTCTGCTGTCAGAAGAAACACAGCTGACACCCCTAGCAGGGGTTTGGGCTCCCTGCCCCCTGTGCTTGACCTCCAAAGAAGCAGCACAGCTCAAGTCACTTGGCTTTCCCTTCCAGCCCTGAGCAGGGAAGAGGAAGAGCTGTCCTGGCACATGGCAGCCTCGCTGGCAGGAGCAGCTCTGCCCTGCCCAGAACCCAGAGAAAATGGACTGGGACAGAGATGAAGCAGGCCGAAAATCGCAGGAATTAGAGGAACAATCACAGAGCTCCTCAGCTTTAACATCAAACTGGTATTGATTATTTTCTTATGTGAATTCTCTTGGCTCGCCTTCTTTTTCTCTGGGCTTCTCACTTGTTTCCTATGAAGTGCTTAAGCAGGAATATTACCAGCTTTCATGGAAAAACCTTATTTTAAATTATTTTATCAGCCAGAAAGAAGGGGAATGAAAAGTTCTCTCAACACTTTTGGCTTTCATTAAAATAAACTTTTTTTCCTACCAAAGTCAGTTTGACAAGGCTATTTCAACTAGACGTAGCCAATCGGATTAGAGGCATTATTATTATTATTAT
>VXAX01006619.1:107557-140716 GCA_013399835.1 Leptocoma aspasia
GTTTTTTTGTTTTTTTTTTTTTTTGGAAAGTCCAGGAAAAAAGGGAGGCTTTGTTTACAAAGGAGAATCCCCTTTTCAGTGAAACCTGGCAGTGGCAAGGCAAAAGGAAAGCGAGAATTCGCAGAAAGCTCCTGTAATGCTCATTTGCATGGGTCCCTACAATCCCCGGCACAGATGTCAGCCTTGCCCAGAGCCAGAGCAGCCCTCCCGCCCGCACCTTCGCCTCCAAATAAAGACTTTTGCCGTGACTGAGAGGTGTAAAATAACAGTTTACAGCGAGAGCTGCTCTTCTCTTTCACTGCGGCGCTATCTCACAAATGAACCTTGGAATGAGCTCGCCCGCAGCAAATGCCAGTGGGCAAGCGGCAAGCCAAGGGGCTCAGGTGCCCGGCGTGGGCTGGGCACGGGCTAGGGCTGGGCACCCGCGGCCACCACGCTGCCCGTGGCCTCCCTTCCCAGCCCGGTGTCCCCCTTGTCACCACCTCGCCTCGTGTCCCGTGGAACAGCCCCGGAGCTCGGGGGCAGCCCGCAGGACGAAGGAGGCAGGAGGGAGCCACGAGTGGAGGCCAAGGAAAGGAGAGAGGGTGAGGAAGGAGATGCTGCCATCACAGACACCTGAGAGGTCCTTCCTGGTGGCGCTGGGGGCTGGCCAGCCTCCGGGGCCACCAACATGGGGGGCACACTGCAGCAGTGCCAACAGGCACGGGACATGCTTTTCAGAGCTTTTAGGTAATTCTGAATTTGCTGACACCACTGCCGTGCTCAGCTGAGCCAGGAGCTGGGGTGATCTCTGCCCTGAGTGCCTTGGGAAGGTGCTGCTCTCTGCACAAGGTGGAGGGAGATGGGCAGGCACTGCCAGCCTGGGCACAAAACACAAAGTGTGCTCTGTGTCCCCTGCCCCAGCCCAGCCCCTGCCTCCTCCAGCCTGAGCTGCTGGGATCATGTGGCCTCAGCTACACCTTTTATAAATATCAGCAACAATCCATTTCCTTGGACTGGAAAAAGCTTGGAAAACCAAAGAAGTCTTTGCTGGTGAGGAGCCTGGGCTGGCTGGTGTGAGGGCCTCCTACATGGGGTGGTGGGATCTGCTTTTGCTGTCTCTGAAGACAACACACCAGAGACAAGAATCCCACCCCCTTACCTGGCACAAAGGAAAAGTTATTAACCTTTCTCTCCCAGCACAACAACCACCCCAGCTCGTCCCAGGCCATTGCCAAAGTAGGGCACTTACAAAACCAAGTAACTGCACCCCAGCTCTGCATGTGACTGACAAACAGCCTCTGCCTGCCAGATCCCATGGCTGGGGACGAGTTTTGGTGGTGAGCCCAGGCAGCAGGTTGTGCAGACGTGCTGCAGGTATGTTTTCATTGACACACAAGCAAACACACTCACACCCACACGGTGCTTGAGCAAGGAACAACGTGATGTCCTCGCTGCTGTCACTGGGGTATGTCCCCACCCAGAGCTGGAGGGGCAGAGGGCTCTGCAGCCATGGCACCACCTATCTTATAGATGTGTTTCTTTAAAACACTTGTGGGGCAAATCTGTTCCTGCAGGTGTACTAAAGACCTGGGTACTTCAAGCCAAAGTAAACCTATGTGTAGCCTGCATTGTAGAAGGCTGCTATTATTTTTTATTTATTTGAATAAAAATATTTCTTTTTCCCGGGAGCTAGGAAATCCCCCCAGTGCATTGGGAGGGCTTGCAGTGCTTCTGGAGTGCTGCAGCTGCTTCCTCTCCACTTCAATAAGGTGACACATTCAACACCAATCCAAAGGTACTCAACAGGACACTGCCAAATCCTGCTCATCAGCAAAGCAGCTTCAGGAAGCAAATGCAAGGTCATGAAAAATGCCTTCATACTCTCCCTCAAGCCAGGCAGAAGTGAGGAAGTATAAAAATGCGTTCTCACCCCACATCAAGCCTCCTCTAAAGGCCCCTCTTCCCCTGCACCGGCATTCCAGAGGAGCAAACAGAAAAACCCCTTTCCTCACAAAGCCACCCAAGCCTCGCAGCATGGGGGAAAAAATATCAAAGAAGTAAAGCTTCCACAGGACTAACTCATCTTTAGGTTTGTTTGCATCTTCAATACCCAGTAAATTTAATATTAAATTCTGCAGAGCAGCCGAAAACTAGAAGAGTTACATATTTCCTACATCCACCCAGGTGCAACAGATAATTCAGATTCCAAGGAGGTAAATAAAGTTCCCATGTTTTTCCCAGAGGGTTTATGTGATGGAAACAACCTTTCTTCGGGTGTCTGCTGTCAACAGTTTTTAATCGATCATCATTTCCTTGTAATAATAATCCCTGGCAGCAGGAACTCCTAGCTCAAGTACCCTATTATTAAATTAAGAGGCTGTTACAATGATGTGAAACGACTGGGGTCAGGTTAGCAGGTAAAAATAGGCATCGCTTCAAGGAGATAGAGGAGAAAAAGATGAGTAGAAGGCATTTTCCCAGGTGTAATTCAACCGCTTCCCGGCTATTGTGTCCCTCCCTGGGAATCTGTGCCAATTGAACGAGGAGCCGTGCAAGCTGCTCCGAGCGCGCCCATTTTCCTTTCCTTCTTCCCGAACAAAAGATCCCTGCAAAGCCCAGCGTCGGAGGCTGGACATCTGTCGCCGTTTGGGGGGGCCGGCGTGGTCATTGAAAAGAAGCAGTGACCTGTCAGCTTTGATTGATGGCCACAAACCTCCGGGCTCGACCCCTCGTGTGGGAAAAGAAGTCCCGCCAAGAAAAGTTGCTTTTCAGATGCTAATTTGGGGTTATAAATAGAGCCGAGGAGCAGCGGAGCAGCAGAGAGCCCATCTGGAAGGGGAGCGAGCCACTGCCCGAGCATCTCCTTCCCTTCCCATCCCTCTCCTTCCCATCCCGTCCTGCCGGAGCCGGGCCGGCTGCCTGCACCAGGATGACGGCCGCGGCCACCACCGGCACGCACAAGGTCGCCAGCACCAAGGAGGAGAGGAAGGTAAGTGTCCCCTGTACTGGGCATGTGAGTGAGGGGTGCCGGGCCACTGCTTCCAGGACACAGAAAGGGGACAACGCCTTTTGCTCCTTTTAGAAAGATGTTTTCTCTGAATTTAACTCATGCGGGTGTTTTTCTGCTTCATTTCTATGCCTTCTCTCTGTTTTGATCGGGTGAAATGAGTTTCTCTGTTTGAAATGACTGGAAGTGGGAGAGGGAAGAGGTGAGGCCACCTCAGAGACAGGCCATGGCTGGAGCTGGCACACACTCCATCCACGTCTTGTCCATGCTGAGCACTGTGTCACCCTGTGCTGGCTTCACACAGGGGAGGGGGTCTCTGGCCTTGCTGAACTGCAGCAGGGAGAGGGAATGAAAATATCAACTGCAATTTTTCCTGCTCCTTTTCTTTGCCAGTTAAGGAAACCCCTCATCGAGCGGAAGCGAAGGGAAAGGATTAATAACTGCTTAGACCAGCTGAAGGAGACTGTTGTGGGTGCATTTCACCTGGATGTAAGTGCTCATTTTATGCTGCTTTTTGTCCTTTTGCTGGTGGGAAATAGGGTTGGGTTGGGAGGAAGGGAAATGCCTCGTCGTTAGAGAAACTGGGCATGGTGCACCCTTCTTTGCTTTAACTGCTGCGTCCTTTCCCTATCAGCAGTCTAAACTGGAAAAAGCAGACATCCTGGAGATGACAGTGAAGCACCTCCAGAACATCCAGAGCAGCAAGATGATGGGTGAGTGCCCGTCCCTTGCCCTGTTCCCGGTGCCTTACCCGGTGCCAGCGGGTTCGATCCCCTGGCACGAACACCTTTGCAGGCGGCCGAGGCCCGGGCTGCTGCCGGGCCTTGGCTTTCTCCGCTAGGTGGGGAGATGGAGCCGGGCACCGCTTCATCCACGGAAGGCGTTTTTCCCTCCCAGAGCCGATTTCCGCGTTTTGGCGCAGTTTTGCCTGGGCGCCGGGCAGTAGGGCACAGGGATCACACCCCGCTCACTTCCCCCGCAAACAAAGCATCTCGTAAAGCCCAGCGGCTTCAGCAGAGACCACCCCGGCCACCCACCCGCTCACCAAGTCCCCTTTGTCTCCTGTCGCACGCAGCCGACTCCAAGGTGGGTCTGGAAGCGCAGCAGAGGTACAGCACCGGCTACATCCAGTGCATGCACGAGGTGCACAACCTGCTGCTCACCTGCGAGTGGATGGACAAGAGCCTCGGGGCGCGCCTCCTGAACCACCTGCTCAAATCCCTGCCCAGGTCTGGCCACGACCCCTGCAAAGCGGCGTTCAGGTCTCTGAGCCCGTCTCAGCAGCCTCTCCCCACGCAGAAAAGTCCCCTGAGCCCTAAGGGCAGCGCTCGAGGTACAAACCCGCCGCAGGAGCGCTTCTACCCTGCGGAGAACAAGCAAGCTTCCAAAAATTCCTTCCAGCTGCCCTCGCTGCCGGTTTTCAACCAGGCTGATGCTGCACCTCCCAGACAAGTTCTGCAGCCAAATTTTTCCCATAACAACACCAGAATGGGGTCATTAGATATGTGGAGACCGTGGTAAACTGTGTTTTCGATTTTTGTCCTAACCTTAGACACTCTTACGTATGTATCTTATAGATATGTTTCTTTAAAACACTTGTGGAGCAAATCTGTTCCTGCAGGTGTACTAAAGACCTGGGTACTTCAAGCCAAAGTAAACCTATGTGTAGCCTGCATTGTAGAAGGCTGCTATTATTTTTTATTTATTTAATACCTCTAAATTATTGTCTAGAATCCTCTCATGCTCTTTAGTGTATAATAATTATATAGTTTTCTTGTCTTGCATTCTAAAATAATTAACTTTCTATTAATAAAAATACAAGATAACAAGCTATGACCATCTCTGGCATCAAGTTTACCTTCAGATCTCACATAAACCATTGAGATCCCTTTGTTGGATAAAAGGGTAAGCGACTGGTCTCTTCTGCTTTTTTATTTTTATTATAATCCCTGTGCAGTGTAGGAGATTCTAGTGTTGAGTCCTGTAAAAATGCTGCAATGATTAGGAGGCAAAAAAAAGAGAGAAAAAGGGAGAGACTTGGTCTGGAGTTTTCAGGCTGTTTAGCAATGCTCTCTGGGTTGCTCACTCTGGCTGTGCTGCTCCCAGCCATGCAGACATCCTGACATTGCTCTTAAGCTTGTGAGTATGTGTGTGTGTGTATATATATATATATATATATGTGTGTGTGTATATATATATATATAAAACATATAGTTATATTTAGGGATTTTTTTTGTTTCCACAACTAAAAGTTCTAAATAAACCTTTTGAAGATAACGACTGACATTTCTCCCAGCCTTGTCCCATGTGCTCTGAATAAAGAGTGTTTGAACATCTGCTTTTGTTTGCTTCTTTCACAAACAGCTTTTCCTCGATGCAGTTGAAAGAGCTGGTTTGGGGTTTGCCCTTGATTCTTTGTAGGAAAGCAGCGTTCACCACACACAGACAGCATTGCCTGGATCACAGGAACACTTTAAAAGTTATGAAGGAAATAGGGAGTTTGGTTTATCAGCCTGGATCGATGCTTTAGCTTTTACTTATAACTCAATCACAAAGACCATCCAGAGGGCAGAAGGTAAAATTCCCTGCGAACTGGACCAAGGAGATTGGGACAAATCTGCTCGCTTGCTGGCAACACTTGGTGCCCATTTTTCATCTCAAAGGCAGTTAAAAGCTGCTCAGAGCAGAAATAAAAGAGCAGGGAGCTCCTAAACAAACAGGGCGCATACTAATGCACGCCCCGCAGTTCAGAGGGGCTCATTATGCAGTGGGATCTATTTGATGAGGTGCTGAAGGAGTGGAAACCAGCACCTCTGGGGTCTGCAACTTTTGCTGTGAAGCTTTCCCTTTCATTCAGCCCTCTGGAACAGCCACTAGGCGCTGTGGCATGAGGGTGGTAGGAGAGACAACTGGCCTACACCTGGCTGCAAGGAGGCAAGGCAGCTCAGATGTCAGGTAAAGACACAGAATTGCACAGATCAAGAACTGCACAAACCTCAGTTTCCACCCTCTGCCTGAAAATGAAGACTTCCCCCTTTCCTGATGGGGCCCTCTGGCATGATCACCAGTGTGAAAAATACCCATCATTATCATCATCATCATCATCATCATCATCATCCCACTGCAAAGGTCCGGAGGAGACTGGGAGGTGGGGCCACCCAAGCAAACCCCGGCAGCGAAGCACGCAGAATGCTCATGGGCAGGGAAACCAACCAGGCAAAGAAAACTGCAGAATCCTGGCAGAGAAAAGACGTTACAGACCTTCCCAGTTTACTGTCACAAATACAGCTGAGTTTAGCTAAAAACCCTGTGGTTATGTGGATGGTTGGTGATGGCACAAACGGAGATGAGAGATCTCTGGAGTCAATGCTGATTTTGGAGCATGCAGTTTATTTCATAGGGCGTGGGTATAGGGTATGTATACATACCATATAGGTATATATGGGTATAGGGGCTCTGCTAAGAGCTGCCAGTCACAGCTCCCAACAGGACTGAGAGATAGAATAAAAAGAGTACAAGCAAGAGTAAAAAGTAAGAGTAAGACAGAGAGAGCGAAATTCTCATTACAATGCATTAAATTTTCTTCTATACTGAATATTTTAATTTACACTAACCAATCTAGTACAAGATACAAATCCTATAGCATTTACATATAGCCTATAAGAATCATTACATTACTATACTGTGTTATATTTTAAACCCTAAAAACTACTCTTTAGACCACTCTTGCCAAGCTAGTAAAGTCTGCACTGACCTTTAGACTCTTAATAAAAAGAAAGACATTGTTTAATCAAAAAGAGATTACTTTCAGCTTAGCCATACTATTATCTTTCTGTCGTTCAGTAACAAAAGCTAAACATCTTAGACATCGAAACTTGCTTTCAACTCTATTTCACTTATATGTTTCATATTCTCAAAATCTAAACAGTCATATTTACAAAGCTTTCCTGTTTCATCCTTCCCAACAAGGCCCCATCCCATGAGAGCCTCCAGAGCTGCACCCACCAGAGGAACCTGCACTGGCACACGCGTGTGACAAGAAAGGAGAGCAGCTCCCTACCCCAGATCAGGCCCGAGGTGCTCTTTTACTTCTAGATGGTGTCAGCAATGCATCTCATGGCACTCGTGGCCACCTTATTGCTATGCTGGGAGAGACTGTGATGAAAATATTTTACTACAGTTTGACAGCATCATCTTAGAAACATACATTCCCTCTAAAAGCTGTAAATCCCCAGTGACTATAATTATTAGCTATGGTTACTGTGCTGAAAAGAGTTATCTCTGCTTGTTTATTTTGTGTCTGTGAAAATACTTTGTGGTTTAGTGACTTTTATTATTTCCTGTTTCTAATCAGTAAGGACTTTTTTTCTGTTGTGGGTGTGGAGGGAAGGGTCACATCACAGCTGGTGAGAGAGTTTTAAAAATAGGAAAGTGAGACTGCAACACTTGGCCAACAATCTCCAGTAACACTTTTAGTACATGACACTCATTTTTCATTGCCTTCATTTCAAACCAAGGGTGACTTTTTATATGATCTCTTTGTCCTCTATCCAACCAGTACTCTGGGAGTCACTAGTGTTCAGTAAAAAAAAAAAAAAAAAGATGTTCCTTCAGAAAGCAGAGGATTACTCATAGCACTTCAAACACATGAATTTCAGCTTCTAATTACGTTTGACAAAGGAACTCCATATCAACTTCAAACCCATCTGGTTTCACCAAAGCCAGGATTGTACAACAGCAATAATACTTTTCTTTTCAATATAGGCACCTCTCCACTGACAACCCGAAAATGCATTGCCAGCTGCTACCATCTTCTCCCCAGGAGAAGGGAGGGAGCAGCTCCTCCATCCAGTGCAGAGTGGAGAGCAGTCCTTGGCAGCTGCTGCTGGAAGCTGCCCCTTCCACAGGCCCTGGGCACAGCAGCAGAGCCCAGGCAGAGGCTGCTCTCACACCTGTGACATGTGAGACACCAGTGGCTGTGTCTCTGGACTGCCAGAGGTGCCACAGCCCAGCCCAGGGGTGGATCCCCCAGCACCCAGACCAGCAGCTTCCAGGCTGCACCCCCCTTCCCAGCTGGGACAGCCTTCCCAAGGCACAGACAGGGTTTGGAGGCACAGACACCTCACGTGCAGGCTGAAAACAGCCAACACAAGCACCCAGACCAGATTCCTGGGCTCAGGCATGGCCGGACAGACCTGTTTGCTGGATGCATCACATCTCCCCAGCACATGCAGGGCTGGGACAGCAGCGGAGCTGGGCTTTGTCCCCTGCCAAAGTGCTGTTCCAAGCATGTATTTGTGAATGGAGAATTAAAAGGCAGAGATCACTTGCTGTGTGCACAGGGATGTGGAGAAGGCTGGACCCGAGCCTCAGGACCCTCACATGCCTTCAATACAAAGCAATTACTGATTTTTATAGCAACATAAGCCCAGGTGGACAAAACACCCATTTGCACAACAGTCCCCCTTACAGAAACTTCACTCCCAGACTTGTTCTCATGCAAACCAAGAGGAAAACTCTCACTTATTTCTCAAACAACAGGACCAAACCCTTTCCCACTAGGAAAGTACAGAGCTCTATCAGTATGTAAGAGAAACTGGGGCCCTGCCATGCTGTCTTCTCCCAGACACACACAACCCCTGGGGCCTCTGAGCATCCCTGCCTTTTCCCTTACTCCTCCTCCCAGCCTGAGGGTCCCACCACCACCCTCTGTGACAAGGCCAAAATGCTTTAGAGATTTAGGAGTGGTGCTGAGCCCCTGCACAGCACTACCTGAGTGGGCTGAGCACAGTGCAGAAAAGGGGAATGTGAGCTGTACCTTCACTTGGCCTCTTTGTTGAGTGCTCACTTTGGCAAAAAGGAGACTCTGTGCTGCCAGTGTGACCTCTCCAGAGGGCCTGGAGGGGCTCCTGATCCTCTGCACTCCTAATCAAGTGGCCTTGCAAAACCCCATGCAAAAGCAATTCAAATATTTTCAAACTGCTTTGAACCACGCTGCCACGGCTGTGAGTGCTGGCAGATCACTGGCAGAAGTGATCCTCTTGGGAGGAAAGTGAAAACAAACCCACCACCAGCAGAACAGCAAAGACTTCCCTTTCCCTTTATATATGGCATTATCCCACAGCTTCCAGTGTGTGCATTCCTGTCTTAGAGGGACATGCTCACATTTCATCTCATGACAAGCAGTGCTGTGTTGAGGACATAACCCAAAGTCTGTCACATTTTTCAGAGCTTTCACATACTCATGAATAATGCAGCAGAAGCTGAAGCCAGCCCTAGATCTGTTCTGCACTGCTGAGATATTCAATCTCTAAGTCAAAGTCCTGGTGAGAATATGGCTTGAGCCATCACCACAGACCTACCAGAGCCGGGAACACTTTGCTCAGAGACTCCTTTGGCTCCTGCATTAGGTAGCATAAATTGCATAAATCCTACCACATATTTGGAATTGAAAATGTATTAGAACATTTCCATCAAGTTTTCCACAGCTAACACCACCAAGCAAATGGACTTCTTCAATCAATCCCACATCTGCTGCCACAAAGAGATTTGGTCCTCTGGAAACAGCTCAAAGGGTTCTTCTTCAGGGCTGAAGGACTGTCCATTCTGCTCTGCAAAATGCCATTGAGGAGAAATAGGAATGATGCCTCCTCTCCAGGATCCCTTCCCAAGGAGGCAAGGGAAAATGGCAGCACGGAAGCTTTAGTGGCTATTGGCTAGTGGCTAATAGCTCTCAGGCTGTTTAGCTGAGAGCTAAAGCTGCTCAGCAGGGAATGACTTGCTGGGGTAAGAGAAACCACTGCCAAGCTGGCCCTTCCTTCACTAGGAGTTCTTCCAAACCCCCTCCTCTCTGCCTCTCTCCCTGCCCAGCCTCCTCCTCCATCACAGCAGCAGGAGTTTGCTGTAGGACAATTTCTCACTCCAACTGGCATAACCTGAAAGGGGCTGATTGGCAGCCCCAGAAGCACCTTCCTTTGTTTGCACCATCTCCTACTGTTTCTCTTCCATGCATTGAGAAGAGCAAATGTTAGGCAGGATGGTGAAGTGAGGGAGGGGAGCCATGGCTGAGCTCCTTGGGACAGAGCAGCTCTAAAAACAAGGGCAGAGTATCCCTGTGGAGGAGCTGGGACTTTCCTGGGTCCCTCTGGACTGTGGGAAGGAACCACTCAGGAGCAACCACATAACCTCAAACCTCTCTGTCCCCTGCCCTACCCTCCTTAGCCTACGTGGGTATTAAAGTACAAAGCAAAGCACTTTAAAATATGTACTCTTCCCACTGGAGAGGCTGTGAGAACAAGCAATCCACATGGGATAGCAATCACATCACCTCATGTTCTCCTCAAAAGTGCTGAGATGTTATTGTGATAGGTGTGATAGAAGAGCAGTCTGGTCACTGAACACAACAAAAGCAATACCTGCACAGACAGGTTCTCCAAACCAGACACGTTGTTGTCAAAATACTCTGGGCAAACGGACACCAGTGGCTCCTGGCATCTGTCATGGTTTGGCACTGCCCTCACAAACACACCGGTTAGAAAACCTCTGCAGGAACCCAGGGCTTTGTCCTGCCTTGACCATAAGAATCCACGAGCAGAGAGCACTTTCCACCACAGAGCCAAGACACCAGAGGAGAGCCCTGAGCACCAGCACAGCTGACCTCAGCCACAGCCTTGGCCTTGGTGTCAGGAGCCTCGTGGCTCTCCAGGGCAGAAGCAGTTTCAGCAGCCCCGAGTGGGGCAGCTGCTCTTGTTTCAGTCCCAGCTTCCACCACCACCACCTGCTCTGCACCTGAAGTTCTCCAGCCTCCTGCTTGGGGGTGATGACTGTATTCATCTCAGAGATCTCTAGATGAAAAGCACCAGCAAGATGCCAGGGATTACACAGATTAAAGAGATGAGGCAGGACTTGAAAAGCACCTCTTCAACGAACTGTCATATGGATCACTTCTCCACTGTCTTCCCAACTCCAGCACTTGTCTCTTCCCTGTCCCTCTGTGCAAACATTCCTTTGCTACCACTGGAGCCTTTACCCCAGGGCAGGCAGTGCCTGGCCCAGCCTTCCCACTGCTCCCAGCCTTCTCCAAGGCACATTCCCCACTGGGCATGGGACACCCAACTGCTCTCCTGCCATCCTGCCCTTGTGTTGGCATGGTAGTGCCAGCCCAGGTCTCCCTGCCTGGCCCAAACTGCCCAGCTCACTGGTGCACAGCACCAGCCCTGTCTGAACTCGCCCCACTGATGAGGGGCTGTGCCCCCCAGAGCAGGCACTGCTCATCCTCCAACAGCAAACACAAAGGTAACATGAAAGCACCAAGCTGTGCTTGGGAAGATTAGTTTGTGGCTGGGAGATGCCTTGGACCCTCTGGTGCTTTCATGAGAGGCTTTTTCCCATCCTGGCCCCTTATCAACTGGCTGGGAGGGGATGTCCCTATCAGAGCAGCAGGCTCTGCCCCTTCCTGCTGCAGTGATTCATGCAGGAAGAGTGTGGGTTGAGCTGATACCCCGGCTTGACAAGGAGGAGCAGGAAACTCTGGCACTGAGCCTGGAAAGAGCCGCTTTCTGTTCCAGCTGTTCCTCCAACAGCTGCAGGGACACTGGCACTGCTCTGAGCACTCACTGGCTGCTTCTGCTGCCCTGCCCAGGTCAGTGGCAGCTGAGGGACAGAGCTGGAAGGTGGTGAGCTTGGAAGTGCTCCTGGGGGTATTCCCTGGCCCAGTGCATCTCCTGGTCAGGCTGCTCAGCCCAGTGCAGCACAGCCAGGGCACAGCAGCGAGCGAGGCGGCTGCTGCTCTGCCCCTACCAGCAAAACACCTCCAGCTACCCGCCCAGTGCCTCCCACACCCTGATCTTCTCCAGCAGAGGTGCTTTTACAGCTGCAGAAGGCAGCAGGGGCCTGCCCAAGGTGTCCCAGGATGGCTGCAATGACTTTCCAGATCACAGAGACCCCAGGGAACATCCAGCATCTGTTCTGATGGAGGTCTCAGCAAGAAGAAGTGGCCATTCTGCCAAGCACCTACTGTGTAAAACAGCAGCCAATGTTCTCCTGATGGCCCATGCTGACCCCACCACAAAGGGGGATACTCGACCCTCACCCTGGCAGGGCAAAGCCTGCAAACACTCCAGCACAGGCCACGCTGCAGCTGTAGGTGTGGGACACAAGCGAGATGACCTGTGGTCCCTGGAGAGCTAAACTTCAACACCCACTTGAGGCCACTACTCACCAAGGGCTCAAGGTCACATAAGCTCAAAGGCAGTGCCTACTTGAGCAAAGAACTGTGTGTGACAGAGGAGATCAGTTGGCTGAAGCTGTTCTTTTGAGGCTCCGACACCTACCATGTGTGCTGCTCGAGGATGGTACTTCCAGCTAGACTGAATCTCCTGGGCCAAGCCCCTGGACATGCATGTCATTCCCAGCTGCCCAGAAGACCAGCTGCTGCTTTCATCCACCACATCCTCTTCCACAGCTGGAGAACATCTGGTGCAAGCTCAGGCAGAACTTCTGATCTGGTTTCCACCAAAATGAACCCAGTTTGTCTGCAAAAAGCTGCACCGCCAGCCCATGGAGTGCTCAGAGAGCGAGGACAATTAGGAAATTTGCTTCAAAACCACGAGCTGCTCCAAAATGAAACACCAGTAGAGTTAGAGCCTATGATCTCTCAACTCCCCCTGGTCCTGGAGGGAAATATGGCTACCCCAGATGGAGCCTTGTGTTTCCATAAGCTTTTGGTTTCACGGCTTCAATCCTAGCCCCCAGGGGTGATTTTACACACCTTTCACCTTTCATCCAGCTGTCTGTGTCTGCATCCAGCTCCTGGCATGCAGATCAGAGGGGCCTCACCCAGCGTGCAGACAGCTCTCCTGCCCTGAACCCGGGGCGGGCAGCGCTCCAGCCCACACTGCTCCTGGGCATCCGGAGGCACGTCTGAGCAGGAGGGACCTGCCTGCCCAGGGCACACCCCTCCATGCAGGGCCACTGGGCAAACAGTCCTGACGTGGTTTTGGTAGAGCCCACCTGCCATCAGCTGGCCAGGTCCCATGGCCACCTTCCCAGCTGTGCCTGTGGCCAGGGAGCATCCCCAGAGAGCACGGACAGCTCGAGGCAGCCCTCAGCAAAACACCCATGGCACAGGAGCCAGCGTGGGCCAGGGGCCTCCCCTTGGACAGACTGGCTCCTGCCAGCTTGAGAGGACAAAATTCTCCCTTTACATGGGAAATGCTGGTTTTAGTGGCTGTCATCAGTGAAAGAGGAAATACTGAGAGTAAAATGAACAACCTGGACAGCAGGTACACCAGCTGTGTGTTTTAGAACAACAGGTTCACTCCAGCACCAGTGTCACAGCCATTCCCAACCAAAGGTCCTTCCACAGCTGGGACAGAAACCACAGCAAAGTGGACAGTAACTACCTCCTCAAAGGCAAGATGTCCTTGTCCCAGAGGTCTTTCATAGCTTCAACAATACCCTTTTCAACCTTGTCACCTCTTCACAGGGAGGTAAAAGGCTGAGGAGGAGTGGAGTCTGGCTGCCTCAGAGCCATGAAATACTCGTGGCTGAGCTGAGTTCCAGACACCTTCAGTGCTGGTGGCACTGGGCTGGCCTGGTGACTGTGCTTCCCACTGCTACACTGCTGCCATCTGGTAAAATTCCTTCAAATATATGTGAAAACCCCTCTCAATAAATATGTGAAGGGAATACACACCCATTTTCAGGGGCACTGCAGTAATTCAACAACAGTTTCTTTGGCCCACCATATATATATCCGCATGTGTGCATGTGTATATACATAAATATGTATACATATATAAGGGTGTGTATGCATCTAAACATACACATAAAGAAATATCTGTAAGACTTCTTGGGAAACAGAAAGATAAGGAGGCAGCAAAACATGAGAAGCCTAAAGCCAGTACACAAAATAATTGCTTCTCTGAGAGCCTCCCTACATTTTTCCACAATAAAGTCAACACCACTGAGGGCAGAAGAACCAGCCCAAAGCAGCAGTGAAACCTGCAACAGCAGAGCAGAGGCAAACAACCACAGACAGGGAAGTGCATCAGGCAAGCAGCAAATTGGCTTGTACACACTGCCAACAGAGTCCTACTCTGGCCTTTTTTGTGAGTTCTGATTCCCAGCTATTGTGAAGGAATCACAGCTCAGCTCCTGGTGTGTCCCTCGGACACAGTGCAGAGACAGGGAAACTTCATCTTGGGCTTCCAAAGAGTTCTGCATTCACAAGCAGGATGAAATGGTTTCCAAGATCATACAGCTTGTTTGCTGTGGAGAAGTGTCCTCCTTTTTTAAAGGGATATTTCAGAGATGTGAGAGCAAGAGAACCACCATTTTCAGGAAAAAGGATAGAAATGCTAATTATTTCCATGCTCCCCTCTTTCTCCAGCTCCCTCAAAACCATCAGCTCCCCTTTAGCATCCCCTTCTCCCAAGCTCCAAAAAGGTATTTTGAGAAGGTTATTCCTAGAGACAGCACGGTGTGTGTACACTGAGTGAAGGCTACGCTGCATTCCTCCTGGGGAGATAAGGAGGTGAGGGAAGGAATTCTTTCCCCTGCATGTCTGTGCATGACCCAGACCCAAAGAGCAGCAGTGTGCCACTGGCAGCTCCCCAGCAGATGACTCTGAAGTGTTTGAATGCAATTCAAGGTGGCAGAAATGGACAGGCAAAAGGCTTTCCTCCAACCAGCCTGTCCAGACCTCCAGGGTGCAGCCCCACCTGAGGCTCCTGCCTGGGGACCTGGGTTTTACACAGAGCTCGGGCTCTGACTGCTGAAATGTCTCACTTTGGGGTGCCCTGAGGAAAAACCCCCAACCTCCAGGTGTGATGGGGTATGGGAATGTGGGCATAGGCCCACAAACACATGCACACACTTCCCTGGCACGCTCTGCTGCCAGTGATGGAAGCCCACTACACATTTCTGCTTCTAGGTACGAGCAGGGATCAGCCATGCCTTGCTCACAACACATTGGATACTAGCTTAGGGAGCAAACACCCTCACTCATCATATTCCTGAGCCAGCAGTGACTGGGCAGGAGATGCAATGTATTGGCTGCCAATCAATTGATACACATCCAGCTCCTGCCACCTGCCCTTAACCAGTCCTGCTGGTGCAGCTCTACTGGCAAAACTCCCCACCACAGCAAAATCCACCAGTGGCATCAACACATCAGACAAGCAACATCAGCTTTGTTTACCCAATGCTTTTATACTGGTATAACTGGAAGTGAAGCAGAATAATTAAAATCAAACAAAGGAACAAATCTTTGTCATCAATGTCCTGTGCTGTGCAGCTGTTGGCAGTGTGAGGTGCCTGATTTGGGGTGCTCTGCAAAGCAGGCACAAAGGATTGTTTAATTACTGGTGAAAAACTCCCAAGTCTGGGGTGAAGCATACGTGGATTTCACTGTTCTTTGGCTGGGGTAAGCAAAGAACTGTAGGCAGCTGGAAATGGAGGAGGAAAGCAGAAGAGAGCTCTTAGCATGAGGCTTCACCCAGCGTTACTCTGAGACTGATGTCAGTGGCCTCTGGCCTGGAGACCTTCCGAGCTCTGGGATACACCTGTGCAGCAGTGTTTGGTGTCTATCAGCCAGGTCAGAGACAGGAGTTTCCCCTGTTTGCACCATTGCTCGAAATACCTGTGTACAAAACCAGAGCATAAGAATCACTTTAGATGAGAGTAGGAGCCCACCCAATACAGCATCCCATCTCTGATGGCCCAGGGAAAGAGTTAACAGGGTAGGCACAGAGCTGTCACACCATAGCACAGCCTTATTTTGCTTTCTTTTTTATGGTTCCCTTTTGCAAATTGCCTAATTATAATGCCTGTATGTCAAAATCAGAAGTAAGCAGGGCCAAAAACATGAAGCTTGAGGAGAGCTGAATTTCAGAGAACTGATGTTGAGGTTCTATTTTAAGTCCAGTCAGATTTAGGGCTGCCAATCAAAGGGTCACATTTGCCTTCAAAGGCTGCTGTGCTGTCAGGGATTTCCTGATGCTAAGCACCCTGGCTTAGCTGCCCATGGCTGCAGAGGGCAGAGACCAATCCCACCAACATATCAAATACCCAGCAGCTCCGTGCTCTTGTCTGGGGGATACAAAAAATACTTGCCCTAATCCCATTTTCCAAGGGGTGGTGCAGCCTCACAGCACAGGAGATGCTCTCCAGAAGGTCCCATCCCCAGAGTCCCTTGCTGGTCTCTCCAGCAGTGGCCCTGCACCTCAGCAGCCACGGGTGAGGACACTGGAGGTGGTGGGGACTGTGTGGTGTTTCCACGGTCCCACTTTCCCCAGGGGAGGTTTTTGCTCAGCCAGCACAGCTAAGGGGGAGGAGGTGGGTGAGTCCCTGCATGGGTGCCCCTAGGAAGGGTGAGCTCAGCCTGAGGCAGCTGCAGCACCCACGGAGCAGCCGGGGCAGGGATCTCCCCACGCTTCCCCTCTCCTCCCACCACCTTGCCAAAGATTTTACAGTTACTTTTATGAGTTTCCCCAGGGGAATAAAAAGATTAAGGCATGAGTAACAAAACCAGAGGCATGTGGAGTCTGGCCATGGCACAGGGATCAGCCCAGGCTCCCACCTGCACAAGGGGGGCTGCTTTGATGCCTGCAGCACATGGGAACTCCCATTTGGATTACTGGAGACCATTTTCTCCAGGAATTTTGCCACACCTCGTGCTCCCACCGTGCTATTCTCCATTGCAAACCTAACCCCAGACATGAGCACATCTTACCTTGTCTGCCCAGGGATTGCCAGCTTTTCTCAGCTCACAGTGTGGTGAGTAGCAGTGGCTATTCATAGGGAGAAAAGATGTTTTTAGAGTTGAGTTTTGGCACCCCACCCCTTACCCAGTTGAGGGGAATTTTAGATTCTGATCTGGTTCCAAAGTCTGAACAACCAACCCCTTTACCAGAGCCACAATTGCCCCACTGCTGACAACAACACAGCCTGTGGGTGATACCCACCTTTCTGGGTGGTATCAAACCCATGTCAGAGGAACAGAGAGGTGCAGAGAAGGAGGTGAGGTGTCTCTGGAGGAGACACAGCACAGGCGGGCCAGGGGAGGAGAAACTCCATGCTGGTCTCATGGAAATACCTAATTTCACATGTAACTTTGGTATGGATGACCACCAAACCTGCTTTGAGGGGCCAAAAATAATACATGTACTTCACACCTGTGAGAAAAACAGGTACAGGAATGAACTGCCATCGACAAAACTTCCCTGTACAGGTCGTGCTCCACTTGGGAACAACCCGCTCTGATTGACTCCACATTCCAACCTCAGAAATCAGGAACGCCTGGTGAGGTTCTGAGCACAGGCAACCCTTTCCAAACTGGGATTGGAGAGGTGAAGCAGTGTGCAAACCCTCCAGCCCAGCTCCCCACGCCTGCACAGTGTGGGCAGGGTGTGCAACACCTCCCTGCTGGTATCTGAAACCAGAGTGCAGCCAGGGGCTCACCACAGCCATCACTGCTGGGCAGAGCATTCCAGGCTGCTGTGACAATCTATATTTATGGGAACACAATACGCACAGGAATGCTCTGGGGACTGTCCCAGCTGGCGGAAACGGGGCAGCTCCTGCAATTACACTCGACACAGGAGCGAGAGGATGCCAGCCAGCACCTGCCCTGTGTTTGTACAACGCCACAATTCAGCAGCTGCTGCATGCCCCCCACACCCCAGACCTCCTGGAAGGTAAATACACTTAGGATAACCCCAAATTCTCGGCAGCCAGGGCACGCACTCGGTGTCATTGCTGGGCTCTGGAAAGGACAGGCACCGGGATTTGAAACAGGTTCCTAGGATGGAGCTACCAAAACACTGATGCCACAGGTACTTTCTTCTCTGAAAGCTGCATCTCTTCCTTCTTTCATTCAAGTGAGTGTGTTACTGCAAAAGCCTAGTGAAAGTCTGAAATCACACTGGAATGAGCTCTAGAAAACAAAGCCACAACTTAGAAACAAGTACTGATTGCAAGAGCAGTGGAGGCCTCTAACAGGCTGAGAAAACCAAATTCCAGCCCAGGTGAGCTGCTCTGGGGCAGTGTGGGCACACATAGCCCTGGCTGGTGCCTGTACAGAGCAGGAGATGCTCTGGGTGGTGGAGGGCTTGCACACAGATATTATTCCAGTGTCTGATCTGGAGAAATGAGACACACAGTAATTCAAGAACAGAGCAATGATCAGTTTCTCCCCCATCCTCCTTTGCACCCTGCATCAGCTGCGAGAGGCAATCTTGTCAAGCACCAGACCCTTTCCTGGTTTCAGATGGTCAAGGGACCAGCAGCACAGTTACATTTAAAGAAAATGAGCAATATAGAGAAATGGCCCAGGTTTGCTCTGAGCAGATGGATTCTGCCAAGTTACAGCACACAGCCCTTAATCCATGCAAAGCCCTGCTAAATTTAGTGAACTAGATTCAGGCCAGGTAGAACTGCCAAATACATCCCCCTGGGAGGCATGACAGACACTGCCTGGATTTCCATGGGACAACACCTAATTTAAAGCCAGAACTCATGCACAAAAATACCAAGAAGATCTGCTGATTTTAGTGTGTACCTTCAGTGCAGTTTCAGGAGACGTATCTCACCAAGAAAAACTGGGATGACCCGAAAGAGAAAAACTCAACAAAGGGGTTCCAAGAAGGGTGAAACTATCAGGCATCCATGATGGTATGGGGCTCCCTGCTGCTGGAACCCCCATGTTGGTAGCAGAGCCCTGACCTGAGCACAGCAAAGCACCAAATGGTCCCACTTTGAAGCCAAGCTAAGAAACCAGCTCATCTGTTGGCTTTTATCGTGCTGCTATTTCTTGTGTGGTGAATTCCAGGTGGGGAATGTAACAGCAGACAGGCCAGGAGTGCCTCGCTGGTGCTGAAGTTCAGGTGCAACATGTAGCCCACAATGAAGAACTCTGTGGAGTTCCATCCTGGGGTCACTGCTGAGTCACAGGGTTTGTGTGGTGCAGACACAAGGTGGGACAACTGGCAGCATTTGGGGAGAAGATGGATTTTTAGCCCAGATCTGGAGATGGTAAAAGTTTATTAAAAACCAGCCAGGTTTATTCCTGTTAACAGCTGGCTTGGCTGTTGAAATCCTTTAATGGGGTGTTGGTTGCAAGCAGGGGGTGTTGTGCACCTTTGCCTTCCAGACGGAACTCAGCAACCCAGAGTCTCCATACCCATCCCCTTTCCACCTCACCCTGGAGCTGGAAGGAAGAAAGAACAAGGGAAGGGGATGTACACAAAGGAGTATCATGGAAGGAAAAGTACAGGAGCAGTGTACTTTGGTGGGTAGGGCAGAAGGGCTGGGTTGTTCCTGCATCTGCCAGCTGTCGGCCGTGGGACTTTAGGGGAAGCCGTGTCATTCTCCACCTAACTTTTCCAGTCTGCACAAGTATTTAGATGACAGTGTTTGCAAACTAAAGAACAAAAGTCCTATACATAACAGGCCTACTCAAGCCCAAGCAACCTGCATGTGCTGTACTCAGAAGATACACTCTTTTCTTTGGCTGCAGCTGTCACACACAGGTAAAGCCCAAAGGTGTGCATTGGTCTGTCAATCCTGGTACACCACTGAAGTGCACAGTGTAGCAGAGAACAGCACCCAAATAGGACAGAGAGCCTAAAATTCCCCCACAGTACCCCAGCAAGCATGATCTGCGAGCAATCATACAGCCTGGCTGTACTATTTGGGTCAGCTGGTATGTCTCTATCAGGCAGTGACCTTAGGGACAGGCATCCCTGGAGGTTTTTCAACAGCAGAGGCACAACAAATCAGTCACCAGCTCAGATCTGGCACTGTGGTGAGATGGCAGCTGAGACACTATGGGGCAGGTGTACACATCTGCAGCAATGAACACAAGGAAGACACTCAGACCCTGCCCTTCCTAAGGCAGACTGTGCATTGCCTGGGTCTCTCAGGGCACTGGTCCACCCAGGCCAGCACTACCTGCACTGACATACCCCCAAAAGAGCTGCAGATGTGTCCCTGCTTTGCTGGAGTGAAGGCTGGGTAAAGCAGCAGGGAGTGCAGGGGGTGCCTGGGGGCAGCCAGGAGCGAGTGGAGGCTCAAGCAGCTCGGCCAAAACAGATCAATAGGCACTAAAATGGGAGGGTCCCCACGGAGAGCCAGGCACACAGAAAGCTGCTGAAAGGAACGGAATGTGAGAGTGAGCAGCTTTCCTCAAGATATGATCTGAATCAACCTGAAGCAGCCCCAGCCAGGTGCACCATCTGCTCAGAGCATTCCACAAGGACATTGCCGTGTCAGAACCAGCAGATAGATCCAGGGCTGTTAATGCAGAACATATCCCTGAGCCAGCTGGCAGGGAGAGATCATGGAAGACCTGCAAAAGGGCTCTCTAAGGACCATGCCTCCTCCTTGAGCCAGGCTGGAATTTATCAGTGGCATCATATATGCAGAGGTGTGATTGCCATGAGAATGCAGTGGCTCTCCAGAGGGGAGGGAATGACAGGATGGACAGACAGCAGCTGACAAGTCACCCAGTGAAAGAGCTGGCTGCTGTGAGACAGAAGACAGGCCATGCCATTTCACTGCTCTAACAAAGCTCTAACAAAGCTGTACAGAAGCCCACTCAGTCAGATGATAAGGGTAGCAACGAATTCACATCACATTTCTGAAAGTTCACCTACTTGGTGTGCTCTCCAGGGGGTTCCCACAAGGTGCAGGGCATGGCCAATACAAATACACGGCTCATGAGCAGTTCAGGGGTGTCGTCCTGTCTCTGGAAGGTGCAGGTTACCTCTGCTTTTCTTTTCCTCTTGTCATCTCCTGCAACAACAGCTGCCATTTCTGAGAGCTTGTGGGCTGACAGTGCAGCTCCTCCTGGGCCTGTCACACAAAAGAGGCCATTGTGCTGCAGTGCCACAGCAAGGAGAGCACACAGGACCAGCCAACAGTGGGCTGGCACTGCCCACTCCTCTGAGCCTCACCACCCTGCACGCTGCTGCCAGCACAGGTTTGGACCATCACTCCCTCAGCAAACACCACACTCGGGTCACTCAGCACTCTGCCCACCACTGCTCCTCAGGTGTCTGAGCTCCAGCAGGCAGAGGAGCAGTACATGCCCACTGTTCACAGTCCCAGCACACAGGGATGGAATACAGACCAGGGCGGTTTCTCTCTGCACCTCAGCTCCTCTGCATGCTCCACACACCAAGGTGGTTGTCTGAGGTAAAAGGGGAAACAGAGGGAGCTGTATCACAAACCCAGCTCCTGAAAGGTTTGGAAAGCGGGCAGGCATTAATGGGGAAGGTAAGAATTATATCTCTTTTCTTTGTGGGATGGTTATATCAGCAGCAACACGGATAATGCCTGAAACAGGCAGCTCATGACATGTTTGCTGTATCTTAGGAGTTAAGATGAGTCAGTGCAAGAAAAACAAACAAGCAAACAAACAAGCAAGGGCTGGAGGCCAACCAAGGGCTAATTAGCACTGAACAGCATTTGCCAGAAGAGCCCCCTGCTGAGCTACAGCTTCTGCTGGCAAGGGGAGCCGTCAGTCTGTCCAGACAAATCACATCCCACAACAGCTCCCAAGCAGCAGAGAGCCAAGAGGGCTCCCCTGGGGGTGCCCCTCTTGCTGCCCCCCAGGACCCCCTCCACAGCACCCTGCAGGGCCCGCTGCCCTTTCTTCATCACTCCCCTAAGACAAGGCCAGGTTGTGAAAACACTTAGGCTGGAGAAATGTAGTTCACTGGAGGACAAACCTCTTGTGGCAACCTGGATTTTAAGAAAGAAGTGTAGGAATTTTACAGGTCTTCCTGGAAAAGTTGGAGTGTCATGAGCTGTCTGCAGCAGAGCCAGGGGACACCGGGGTGGCTCAGTGCCACCGAGTGCAGCCCTGCAGAAAGGCTCAGCTGCACAAATCTTCATGCTTGGCTTGTTCAGCTGATCTCATTCATGTACAGCAGCAAGGCAGGCCCTGGGAACACAGTGTATTTACTCTGTTTGAGGTGTGTTTTAAAAACCTGATTCCAACAGCATTAAAATTAAATAACTTGGCAGAGAGCCTATAGAAGAGACTCTATTTCAAGACTTACCAAGACACGAAGATGGTTCATATAATTATGCTGACAGTAAAATGCTGAACTTCATTATGACTTCAGCAATGATGACATATTTGTGATGATTAATTTCAAGATCTGCAGATAACAGGACATGGATAAACTGCTGGGTTCCCTGGACTCTGTTTTTAACTCTCTTCCCTCCTCTCCCCTGAGGAAAAAATCCTGCCACAAGCCTCAATCAATCCTCTCCCAGTAATGTTCACCTTCTCCAGATAAATTTAACAATGGAACAAGGAAGGAAAAAAGCTATGAGGAAATGAAGTTCATATAAATTCTATCAACATGGGCATCTGGGCTGAAGTGAGAGGTCCTGCAAGGTGGGTTTTCCTTTTGCTGCGATGCAGAGCCACATAGGATGGGCACAAAGGAGAGAGGATCCAACCAGACAACACAAAGCCACAGGGAATCAAACTTCACCACTCCCAGAGAAGCTTCCTAGATGGCAAGTGCAGGAGGAGGCTTTCTCCTGGAGGCTCACAGTACATCACAAAATACATTAAAGATAGTTTCATGTCACCCCTCCTCTCTTTCACTGGCTACTTGTGTTGCACAAATGCTAAGGACAGTGTTGTTACTGCCCAGGGTCTTCTGCACACACTGCACCAGGCCTGCTGCTGCCCAGAAAAACTTGCCTTGCTTCCATTCCAAAATCCTGAGTGGGTTCAAATGAAATTCCAGCCACCTTGGCCTGCTAGATTAGCTCTCTCCCCTCACACTCACCTCCGGCTCAGGGGGCAAAAGTTACTCCATTCCACATCTATTCCCCTTCCTGGACCAGTAATCTTCATATTGAGATCATACTGCCCTGGGAAAGGGGAGCAGACAGCCTCCATCTGGATCTGGGTTACTGTGTCAAACGAAAATCACCAGGTACTTTGATCCAAAAATTCTTGAAGACTCTGACAGCGTGCTGGCAGTCTCACCTGTGAACAGAGTGGCTGAAAAGCCTTTTGGAAGGGACCTGTGAAGGTCTCTAGTCCAAACCTCCTTGAAGCATTGCCAACGGTAGGTCAGGGTGTCTGTAGCTTTATCTGACTGAGCCCCAAAAGCCACACAGGAGGGAGATTCCCTGACCTCTCTGAGCAACCTGTCCCAGTGCTGCACCAACCTTGTGGCAGAGAGGGTTTCCCAACACCTGATCTGAGCCTTGCAAGCTGCATTGTGTGCCCCTTGGTGTGTGATGGGAAGGAAGAGCCTGATCCACCAACTCTGTAACTGCACTTCCAGCTGTGGGATGTTGCCAGAGTCCCCTCAGCCTCCTCCTGACCAGACTAAACAAGCCCCCTTTTCCCAGGTCCTGACCATGTTGGTAGTTTCCTACTGGACCCCTTCCTCCTCCCCTCAGCACCCTTCTCACCCTGGGGTCCCAGAATTGGATGTTCCTGCAGTTGTCATTGCACAGATCCTGAGTCCTGCCCACAGTCCAGCACTCAGCATTTCTGGAGCTGTGAAGCAGCCTGATGCCAGGCAGTCTAACGTGAATAAATTCTATCCAGCAGGACCATGGAAGAGGGATTGCAGTGAACTACTGAGCAGTTCAGGGCAAAAACAGACCTTTCAATAACTTACAATAATGAGCAGTTATTGCCGTGGTTTGTACATTGACAAAGGATTTTTGACAATAATATTAGAAGGTTAAATATGATTTATTAATATGACTCTATAATTTAAAGGATTTGGGTTATTATTTGCTTAGTTCGGAGCAATAGAAGCTGCTGCCTTCAGGTCCATCCAAGGAATGCTAGAATAGCTTACACGATCAGAGATAATAACTTTTCACCTCATAGGTTGAAAAGAAGAAAACTCCTATTTTTTATATTAGGAGACAGGCGGAGAAACCCTCTGTGTTTTTGAACACAGCTCAGAGATTTGTTTATAGAAACTTGTACCGAGTAAAAGACAGTAAAAGATGCTTTCCCATGGGAAGATTTTTCTGCAGGCCTGCATGCAGAGAAACTTATAATATGTTCATGCAACAAGCAGTAGTGAGCTGCTCAGTGTAAAACACGTGGGTCCAGGGTGCCAGCCCTGATCAGGCTGTTGCACAGGGATGGCCATCTGCTGCAAATATTGAATGAAGTTTGTCCTGCCCCCCCCAGAGACATACCCCACACCACCATGGAGCTCATCTTGCCTTGGGGAGCCTCAAGTGGTGCCTCTGTCTGGAGAAGGAGCAGGAAACTCTGATTTGGAAGCTTTCAAGATCTCTTCCTCCTTCAGATGAATTCTGTGCAAATAACACTATTGACACAACAAAGAGGCAGATCACACTCGAGTAAATCATTCAGCTGCCCTCCCCACATGGGCCTGAACTCAAACATCATAAAGCCTTTTCCTGGGACCCAACACAAACAGAATAAAAGGAGCCTTGTAGCCAGGACACCAGAGTTCCCCTCTCTTAACCCCTAACCCACAGTCCACACTCCCCTTCCCTACTTGCTTTCACAATCCCAAGAGGTGTGTTTGTCTGGCCTAAAAGGAAAAGTTGAAAGCAAGTCTCCTGCTTGGTGCCAGCCAGGGCTTGCCAAGAGACCAAGAGCAAGGGCAGCCCCTGTCCTGGTGGAAGCAGTGCTGCCCACGAGCACTGTGTGTGCCCACCCTCACAAGGTGGTCTAGATCCAGGATGGATGAGCCTGAAGCCTTAAATCAGCTCCAGGGGTTAGAAGGGCTTCATACACACCAACACAGGGTCTCCTGACAATTCCCAGATGGCTTCTTGCTAAGAATATGGACTTCCTAGGTCTCCCTTTCAAGAGACTTAGCTCTCAGACACTGCGTTTAGATGGTTGGTGTTTAGATTCCTTCTCAGAGCTCAACTCTTTCTCCTTGTAACTCTTACTCTTTTATAAAAAGCAATAATAAATAAATGAATACATAAAAACCAAAGAGTCATCATAATATAGGAACTTTACCTAGAGGAGAAAATCCTAGAAAACAGGAAGGATGTCTAGGAAATATGACTGGGTCAGCATAGCTGTGGGGAGATGCTGAAGGAAACCACATGCTCCAGCACTTGCAGGACCTGCTAAACACAACTCACATGAGAGCCAAGAGAAACTCATGACAGCTTCTTCTACCTGCACTTTGGACTACATTTATCACCAGAGAGTTTCCCCAAAAAGCACCACACACTTTTGACAGTATAGAGAACACGAAGGAATATGTGAGTGTCAGATGTCAGATGACTGAGGAAAAGCACCAAAAGAGCAAGACTAGAACCTCCATGCATCTGTCTGACCCAGCTCCAGAGGGTGCAGAGCTGTTTGGGAGAGATGGGAGGAAGAAAGGAGAGAATCCAAAGGCATTCAGGATGCTGCAGGATGCTACCAGGCAGAAACACCTTCAGAAGTCATCTAGCACTACCACATGTCATCCCCTGCCCTCCTGGGCTGATTGCTCCTCACCAGAGGGACAGGAGGGCGGGCAGTGGGGCAGGCATACATCCCACTCAAACAGGAGGGACCAGGACCAGGTCCAAAGGTCCTGTCTCCTTGCTCCATGAGGAGCAGCATCAGCATCTGTGGGGACTCTCCCAGAGGGTGCTGTGACCTCCTGATCCGTCCCAGCAGAAGCACACGGGGCCCTGCACTGGCCCAGAGCAGCCCTGCTGTTGTGCTGCCCCAGGGGCTGGGCTGAGCCTGCAGTGGTCCCACCCGCAGCCCCCAGGTCCCTGCCATGCCCAGGGACAAGCCAGTCCTCCACTGTGGGCAAGGCGAGGCCCAGGCTGCTCCCAGAGAGTGCAGGAGGCACTCGGCCCTGCCTGCCCAGTCTGGGCTGGCTGAATTCCAAGCACTGGCAGGTGGGGACTTGCAGTGCTGCCCTTGCTTTCCATGGTAGGAGTGCCCAGAGGATCTGTTTACATCCACATCCAGGGCCAGGCCTGAGGGCTGACGCCACCCCACTAAGGCCTGCCTCCGAGTCGTACCTGAAACCATCTGCTCAGTCCTTCCTGATCCTCCAGATCAGCTCTCCAAGGAATCAGTCCTGTTTCTGCAGGGCTTGTCTCTCATTACAGGTGTCAGAGGCAGGAAGGGAGCTCTGCTCCACACCAGGCAGATGTGGGTTTGGTGCTGGCCAGCTGCTTGAGCCGACTCTTGTACGGGATGGTTTGATCCCAGACACTCAGCACAGAGGGGTGGGACTGACAAGTTGATTTCTTCCCTGATCCTGAAGCCTGTCCAGAAAGCCTTGAAGGGCAAAGCTCAGGGAGCTGCTAGAGTAGATGACCAGCAGGGCAGGAGCTGGGGGTGTCTCTATGGGCAAGCTTCAGTGATTTCCCTTTACAGCCTGACACAATATTCCTGACAGAGTTTGTACTGCATACCCCTACAGGCCAGAGGCATTTTGTAGACCACCTGGAACAAGGGCTACCTTCTGCACCTACTCTAGCACATGCCTCCTGTGACACTTAGGAAGCCACTGGTCACAACCCCAGAGCTCTTGCTCCCCAGCTGAGGGCACAGCTGTGAAATGAGCTTGCTGAGGGATCCAGGCAGCTCAGCAGCTCTGGGGATGAGCTCTCACACAGCCCTGGCAGAGCACACAGCATTCCTCTGAAAGGGCTGGAGGGAAGGAAGCAAGACTAGCCCAGGCAGAGTTGCCCACATTTTCAGTCTGTACGTTGTTTTTCAGACCTGTCCTCTAATTACAGTTTTAGGCCGTGTATCATTGGGATTTTGATTTGCCCCATTGATTTTGCAATGTGCACCAGGCTCAAGTGGATCTAGTCCTACCACTGTGCTCAGAACCCTCTGTGCACGTGAGCAAACTTGGTGTTTGCTTTTCTATTAATTACAAGGACACAGAAGCTATGGCCGTGCTAAGAAATTTTTACCGGAGTTTATAGAACATTGAGTAATCCCCAGAAGCCAATAAAATAGCTTCACTCCCAAAACTAGCCATTTCAGAGTCCAGTTAAACTGGATCCTCAATTCATGGAGTAAATGAACCCCTTCCCAACATGCCCCATTACCGGTGTGCTGCAGAGATAGTGCTGCCCTTTCTCCAGACTTTAAAAAAACCAAACCAAAACAAAACACTTTTAATTCTCTATAAAAAATAACGTGGTTTAATACGAACTTGCATTTTTTTCTCTTTTAAGTCACCCTGCAAACCATAAATAGGAGCCTACATGGTGTTCCTGACTTTCCATGATTCCACTGTTCTTTCTTGAGCTGTTTTGCTTCTGTGATTTGTGACTACCCAGGTGAGCTGGCTGCAATGCCCTGTGCCTGCTGACACTGGCAGAATCATGGGAGCAGCCCTCATTTCTTACAGATTTTGGAGGCACAGCATCTTCACGCCAGCCCTCAGAAGGTCCCTTCCATCACCACTCCATGCCAGCAGAGAGGTGAGTGGAAGTACTGAGCAGCCCCACGTGACCAAAAGCCAGCACATGGAAAACAGCAGGAAGACATTTGGCATTTTTCTGCAAACACCTGCATGCCACTAGAAAAAGACATGAAGAAAAATGATGATCCAAGCAGAGGAACTGTGTTCTCCTCTGCCAGCTGTAGTCCTGCATTGTGTTCCTGAGACCTTGCAGAGTTCATGTTTCTCTGTGCTCAAGCTCCAGAGCAGTTTCTTAGTCCAAGTATCCAAAAACATTATGCTCCTCTTAAACTGTGCTAAGCTCCTCCAGAAAGGACAAACACATCTGGAGAGGAGGGAATGGCAGCACTCACAAGCTCAGCTTCCCTCACACACCCACCTATCAATGCCTTCCAGCACCCCTTTAACCACGGCTCCTCACCAAAATGGATGCAAGGAGCGCTTGCAGAGGCTTAGGGGACTCAACCATGAGCATAAATTAAGTGAGCACTATGCCAAACAGATGAGCTGTGCTGGGCAGCAAGGCTAAAATCCTCTCTAAACTTAGAGTGGTTAAAAAATACCCTCTTCCATAGTACACAGCAGACCAAGCCCCCAGGTTCCCTTTTACACACCATTTAAAGGACCCTGGGTTACAGAGTTTCACCTCCTTGAAGAAACACCAGCTTAGAGTATGGCACAGTTAGGACAAAATCCACAAATACCTGTTGCTGTGGCCATACCCCAGGTTGTTCATGGATACCTCCAGAAAACATATCTGTCCAATCTGAGGCATCCCCTGCAGCTGGATCAAACCCAGTATTTGTGCAAAACACAAAATGGGGCACCAAGACTCTCAGCTGGTCTCTGCTTCTAAAATATTTTGACTTAGAAGAGACCAGTGTTTCTCAAAATTGACCATAAAATATATTGTCATTGCTAAAAAGGATCTCACAGATTTCCCCTAGGGAGCAGGGCTTTTCTCCACCTACAGATATGCAATTTGTAACATGAATGCAAACCTCTGAGGGACAGTGAAAGGGGGCATTTTCCAGAGCATTTCACAGAACACACAGGAGCGAAGTTCAGAGCCTGATAATGTACATGTTAATCTGATAAAAATAAAACCCGTGTCCTGTCAATAAACGTGGAGTGTCACAGCCAGAGGTACAGGCTGGGAGCTACCCTGGGCACGCACTGCATGTCAGAAGAAACACTCCCTGAAGGGCACAGACTTTAAAAGCTTTCAGCCCTAGTCAGGATTGTGTTTAAGGGCTTCAGCGCTTTCTCTGAAGCAAATGTACTTTAATGAGGATGCCTGTAAGGCATTTAGGAACTAATATAAATATCTTGCAGAGGAGGACTAGTGATACATGCAGCCCTGTTACAAACATAGCATAAAGCCTATGATGAAGACAGCCGCATGATAAAGATAACTTTTAATTACCAAAAATATTAGAGAAATCAAATACAAGAGGCTTCCCTGGAAACACGATGGAACTGCTCCCTGAAGCACCACAGGCAGACTCTGTTTTTTTATCCAACTGAAAAAAAACCCCTCTGTACTTGCTTCAGACAATTATTCTCACCTCCCTGAAATACCTTCCACAAACGTAACGTGCCCAGTGATGCTCTCTGTAACCTCAAAGGCACAGTCACTGACAACAGACCACAGCTAAATGGCAGGAGCTGAAGCAGTTTGCAAAGCCTTATGAGTTTAGGCTTATCTTTGTGTCTTTTATTATCTTTGTAGGAGCCCAAAAGGTTGACAAGATAAGAAACGTGGCACAGAGGGTTTTTCTGGGGCAGTCCCCCCAGTGCACAGCACCCATCCATCCCTCACCGTCAGGGAGAGGCTCTGCTCTCCTCTCTGCTTACTCAGCACAGCCCCTCACCACGTTTTCCATTTGAAAATCACCACCCCTGAAATGGCAGAAAGTCAAAGTACCTTTGACAGAAGGCTGGGCCCATCTTCTCAGGCAAAGGGGACCCCCAGCTTCCACAGGCAGTCTTGGGGCTCTTCTGTGAATGGACACAAGACCCTTTTGAATGCTACTCATTAGTGTTTTGGCTGGCATGAAATGTTCCTCTGTGCCTCAGCTGATGAACACTAGCATTGCTGCCAAGTCTGCTGATAAATAAATAAGGCTAGGAAAAGCCTTATGGTTTTTGAAAAGGGCAGCAGGAACTCAGTGCTCAAGGCAGCAAACACAATTTGCAGTAACAAACAGACTGGAGTCCAAGAGCAGCTCAGTGGTGATATTCAACCCTATTTTCCTCTTAAACATCAGCTATTAACAGCAGAGAAATTGATGGCACTGATGGCAGCTAGGATCAAGCTGATGGGGAATGCTGCAGACTTCTCCCAACAGCCTTCCTCATCCGCTTCATTTATCACCTACAGCTTCAGCTCTTCCAGCCTCACTCCTCTCCTCCTCGGCTCTGCAAGCAGGACTAATTTTCATCAGTGACAAGGCAAGAGACTAATTACAGTACACATTCATTTGTGACGGGACCCCAGGGAGGGGAGGAGGGGGCAGAAAGCTTTTTGCTTGCTCTGCCAGCTGAACAGTTTGTGTTTGTTAGGAATAAGTCTGATGGCAGCGAACTGATGCCTAAGGAGCAGCTCACCCATTAACCTCACATACACAGCTCACACCCACCACCATTTGTATGCACCATTAATATTTATAAGGATGACGTGTCTTTTTGACAGGAACTTGTGCCTCCAGTGACAACAGATGTTATACCATTTATGAAAGAAACTACTCAAGCATTTCCAATGGACCTTGTGCGTGCTCATCATGTCTTTATCCCGTGCCCTGATTGCATTATCCACACAGAGCCTGGGTCACCTCCTGACTCCAGTCCAAGAACGTGGATGGCAGCACACTTGCCTGCAGAGTACTCAAAAATGTTTTGAGTTTCATTATGTCTCTGTGAGTGTTCTTCTGGGAGCCAGAGACCTTCCAAATGCACCTGCCAACTCAAACAGAAGCATGTGAGGCCATGACATGTCAGAAATGAGGATTTGCCACTTACCTGGGCCCCCAAAACACATGGCACATAGCTGAGGCTGCAGGATGGCCTGCAACAGTTGCCTTTGCCACTGCCACCACAGCTGCATTAGTGCTCATGCATCATCTAGAAACAATTAAAGCCTGTTTCATAGGCTGTTATACTGCTCTACACACAGGCTTGCAGGGGAACACATGCAGCAAGGCCCAGATGCCATTGTCTCTGCTAAAACTATGCTGTTCCTTAACTAAACTGCAATTTATAGCTTGTGTAGGAGCTTGTCTGGCAGGACAGAGCTCCCTGCCTTAGCAAAGGTTAAACTCCCACCCTTCATGTGGGAGGAAGCAGTGCTCATACACCTCCCCATCAGCAAGGATTAGGATGGGCTTAACCTGGATAAAATACAGGTAAGTTGATGGGTTTAGTGAAATCTTCAGGAACCACCACGCATGGACAAGCACCGAGGTATTGGACAAGGTACCTAAGGATATTTTCTTTTACTAGATTGCTGTTGACATTTCCATTAAAATGCACGTGGTTACCATGATTCACTTCACCTGATGTGATGGAAGTTGTTTAAAGTAGCCCAAAAATGTCACATTGCCCCTGTGGGCTAGAGGAGATAGCCTGCAGTGACTTCCTTCTGCAGAATGGCAGCTCTGGTGATGCCCTGATATTTATGGCACATACATTTTTAATGCCAGCACAAACAGCTCCAGCATTTGTCAACTCATTTGATCTGCAGCTTTTCAAAGAAAATACAAAAAGGCATGCTGCAGAACAAGAGCCAGCAGTGTGTACAATGCCTTGCCATCAGCACCCGCCCAGCCAGAACAGAAGCAGGATGTTACAGCCATGGCCAGCTCTCTCTGGCTGTTCTTAGCCAAGATGTGTTGCTGAAGTCTCCTTGTGCATGCGGAAGTGCTCACCTTGTGCCTCCAGCTTCTCACTGCTCAAAAACTCAGATTGAGGCTTGTGAGAGATTCAGCAGCCACCAGTTTCATCACCCAAGTCCTGACACATCTAAACCTCGACTGGGATGAATTTGGGAGCTCCTTCACTTCTCATTTCCCTGCATTAACAAAGCAGCACCTCTAACCCAAGTTAGCTCTGAAACACAGCTGGTACAAACACCTGCAGTGAAGAGGCCTGGCAGGCTTGGGGACTGCACACGATTTACACCACTGTTAACCCCACTGTTTGAGCAGTGCATACATGAATATTTGTGTGGTTTGGTTTTACCCTAGCCAGCAACCAGGCTCACCCACTTCCCCCACTGCCATTCTAGGAAAAGCTGAGCTTTCTCTGAAGAGAAAACAAGCTCACAAACGCTTGGAGTTCATCTTTTACCAACTATTACATACGTTGTGTGTTACTGCACATTTCCCAAATGTGTGTGTGCATTTGTGTGTTTTTACACACCTCTGATGACCTTTGGTGCCTAGTTTTGGTTCAGAATGAAGACGGTTCTTTAAAATTGTGACACCCGTTACTTTGCTGCAGTTTGCATACAATCGTGGATTTCCCCTGCCACTTAGGTAGGCTAAGTATGCATCAACCAGGCACAGAATGGTCACAGGTGTCTCTGCTTAAATACGAAAATGTTCTGTACCCGTCCTGGTCCACACAGCATTTCTGCTTAGCCAGCATCAATTATATCATCAAAAAGAATGAGCTGCTTTCCACATTGTGTTACACAGAGAATTCAGTGCATCAGAAGCAGGACAGATTTAGACATCCAGCCCCCAGTACATCCCACTCTGCCTGGTGCAGGGAAACTTGTCACCACCTGAGCAGACCCTCTGACAAAACCCAAGCACTGATGCTTTAACATAAAAGGAAAAAACACACCAGAAACACCTTCCTGAAAATAACACCTCCTGTCCATTGCGATGCAGAACGAAGAGTGGCCTGAGCTTAGGTCTCCAGCCAGGATATCCCACGTACTGGCTTCACCTCATGCACTCCGTGACGGCCGTGGGAAGGCAGTGCTGAACCTCTCCATCCCAGCTTGCTCTCCTGTCACACATGGATTAGGACGGTGCAGGCACGGAGCTTTACACGGCACTTTGAAGATGAAAAGCAGTGTTAAGCAACAGTGGGACTGCCAAAAGAGCGAGCCACCCCGGCCTTACCCGGAGCACATGCCGGTACCCGCGGGGCCACAAGGGACTCGCCAGGGACCGATCCAGGTGTGGCTCCAGCTCACGCCAGACCTCTCCGCAAGGAAAACCTCAGCAGCACCGAAACCGGAGGCTTTCCGTAGCGAGACAAACCGGGAGGAAGCTGGGGCAGGAGAGGAGCTATGCCGGACACGCAGGGAGCGAGCGTGCGGCCCCGCGCCGGCAGCGCCGGTTCAAGCCGAGAACGCGTCTCTCGTTTCCTCGGGCGGTAAAAATATGACATGCATTAGCGAGGAGAATAAAAGCAGGGAAACAAAGGAGCGGGAGCGAACACCTGTCGCTCTCCTCGGGGACGAGCCCTAATGCTTTTATTTGCCTCAGTCTGCCGGGGGAACTGCAGCTGCCAACTGTCATCAGCATCAAGTTACCCGCACAAAGCTGCCCGGCTCTTTCAGCCAGGGAGGCGGACGGCGCCGGGGCCGGCATCGAGCGCTCCGGGCCCAGCTGCCGTGGCCACCGGGCAGGCGAGCAGCCCCCGGGGCTGGGGATGGGCTGCACCGCCGAGCAGCCGTGGTGCCTGGCACGGCCCTGCGACACGGCCACAACGAGCGCGTCCGCCCGGGCC
>VXAX01006619.1:141706-189007 GCA_013399835.1 Leptocoma aspasia
CTGCTCCGACTCGGAGGAGGCGGAGGCCGAGCCGGGCCAGACCCCCACGGACGGACTGGACGCGTCCCAGACGCAGGACCTGCCCTCGGCCGGCTCGCCCAAAGCCATGTGGAGACCCTGGTAACGGCGGAGAGCGGCCGGACACGCCTGCGGGCAGGGCAGGGCCTGCGGGCAGTGTGTCTGTCCGTGTGCCGCTGGCAGCGCTGGCACTGGGGACCCGGCCACTCTGGCACACCCTGGCAGCCCAATAGCGAGCGCGGTAACATTTCATCCCCGTGCGTGTGTGGCATTTTGTAACTTTAGGGGTTGTTTTTACGAGAGGATCGGGGGCGGGGGGGGAGGAGGGAAGTGGTTTGTAGTAGCAAAGCTCTCTGGTGGAGACACAGCAGTTACTTTGTAACGCCGTCTTAGAAGCGGCCCAGACACCACTACCTTTTAAGAAAAAGCCCTTGTGCGTTTTCAATCACGATAGTTAATTCCAGGAGAAGCTCCAGTGAAGTCTGCATGCACGGCTTTAAGCCTTCTAGTGATAGCACAGACCCCTGAAAGGTCAGTGGGGGTAGCATCTGTACCTGGTAGCAGTCTAAATTCTCACCTTTAGGGAGGGGAGAGAAAACTAGAAACGTGGTGGAATTAGACAAACATTTTAAAAGATGTTGGTGGCAGGGTGCCTTTTAGAAATGAGTGTCTTTATGCACATTTTGCTTTTAGCACATTTGAGTTTATTGTGACTTTATGTATATTAGGGTGTCAAATATTTTTTATTTTTAATCTTTAATAAAAAAACCCTGAATTCACAACCTGGCATACATTGTGTAATGAGATGTGCTTCTAACCAGTTTAAAAACATTAAAAATACAGCTCCCTCTTGTTGGCTCTTAACACCAGTGTGTGTATATCATGGAAACAATGCTGGTAATTAAGCACTTAATTCTTGTACTAAGCATTGTTAACTATTGGAGCTCAAATATTTCTTTTGTTTAATTCTAGTTGACACTTAAGTTTATTGAATGAGCAGGGTCATACTGGCTGAGGTTGGTCTTAGGCCACATTGGGGCTGGTTGGTCTGGATGCCAGTCTCAAAGCCACTCTACTTGATCTGCCATCTGAAGGCATTGCTCACACATGCACAGCCCTAACTTCAGAAGTGCTGGGCAAATCCTGTCCTGGGGCATAGCTTCACAGGGGGGTGGTTTGCTTTCTGGTTGGTTGGTTTTTTTTTTGTTGGTGGTGGAGAGCAAAAAAAGACTCCATGGAATAGAGCATGCAATGGATTTGGAAAGTGTTCTTTAATGTTTCTGGGGGCTTGGAGGAGCACCCTCAGCATTCTTATCCATGAGGTTTGACCCCTCCTGGTTCCTGCTCTGGGGAGATGCCAGGTTTTTTATGCTGTGATACAATACCTTTCAGAGAGCTGTCATTGTAAAGATAATCCACAGGGATTGTAAAGTGTCTTAATACATGGAAGTTCCCAAACACAGAACAAGCAAGAAAGGAAGCAACCCAATGACCAAGGGACTAGATGTGTACCTTTGTAAATAACCCCGTGGAATAATAAAAATAGAAACTGAAGCACTGGCAAGGCCTTTCCTTTGTAATTTTCTTTACCTGAGGTGGGTGCTGTTGTTCAAAGGTGTCCATCAGAATGTAGGGTCCTTCTCATCCCCTGTTGTTCTAAATTCCCTTTGAACTGGAGGAGAGGGGCAGAAAGCAGCTGAGCAAGGGGAGGTGAGAGCCTCTGTAGTGACCTTTCTGCTTTAGGGAGGGAGGTCAGGGGTTTGAGGTGTAAATGAAGCCTGGGCCACTTGCACTAAAACTAACACCCCACACCCCCAATGACCTCTTGGACCACTCTGGCTGCACCTCTCTAGCCCAAGTCCAGGTTTATTTATATCAATTTCCCTCAGGTCTCACATCTTGTTTGATACATTGCTCTCAGCTCAGAGCTCCCTGTCACTCCAAGGGCAGTTACAGACAGCCCCTCACCCTGTGTTGTGACCCTGCTCAGCCAGAACCCCTCGTGTCTAATGCTGGAAAAAGCCCTTGAGAAGGAGCTGAAGCCACAGCCCAGCTCCTTAACGTGACAGCAGCAGCCACAGCCCAGCCTGTGGCTCACAGCAGCACTCAGACCCTGCCTGAGCTCAGTGGCTTCAGCAGTGACATCCAGGGCCCATCCTGGCCCCAGGCAGCCTCTCCACTGCTGCAGGAACAGCAGAGGCAGCTTGGCTTCATCTCCATGAGGTGAAAGGCCCTTGTGTTAGGGCTCTCTGTAGTGCTCCTGTGAAAGGAGTGCAAATCCTGACACTTTGTGACAGAAACACAGCCCAGGGTCAACATAACAGTGCCAGCTTTGGTTCAGCAGGGATTGGGGCAGGAGCAGCTCCAAGCAAGGTCATCCCTGCTCAGCAGCACTGCAGATGTGGTGCTCAACTTCCCCTGTACTGGCCTTGGAGAATGGGAGTCAAAGCTGGTCTTCTCAGGGACCTGTGCCTATCCCATTCCTGCTGCCCTTCCCACAGCCAGGGGACCCTTCCCTGGGCACATCCCGTTCCCTCTGCTGCAGGAAAAGCAGGCAGTGGGGCTGTGAGGCCACCTGGACAGCTGCTCTCCCAAAGACGGAGTGGTTGGGAAGAGCAGAGGGATTACAGCCCTTTCCCCTGAGCACTTACCAGTGCTGTACTGGCTGAAAAGAAAAGCCAGGTCAGCAGTACTATGAGGAGTTTTTCAATAGTGTCAAAAGCATTTTAGAAATGTGGTAGCAATATGGCCTTTTTTTTTTTTAATCCACAAATTAGGTTCACAGAAAGTTTACATCCTCTGATTAGGTGTTGCTAGATTTGTCCATTTGCATTTCTGTACCTTGCTGCAAAGGTGTCAAATCTGACACTTGCCTGACAAAGGCAGGAAAAGGTGAGGATTTTGGGGGTGGGACTGGGGAAGGGGCAGTGTGGGGAAGGAAGGTTTCCAACAGCTCTGATGAAAAACCAGGGAAGCCTTTTCAAGTCCTTCTTTATAGAGACTGCCTTTATTCTTTTCCATTCCAAAGTAATACAAACAGACCATCTGATCTGACAGTGCACTGCCTTGTGAAAGGAGAGAGAGGCAGCACACTAACAGGACTCCTCTCGTTTGATAGTCAGGTGGAGAATAATAGAAAGAAGGGCTCGTTTTCCTCTCTCTTTGCATGTCAGTCACTCACACCTGTTACAGGGGAAAAATGCTCCTTGTTGTACCAGGTCAGCTGGGAGGACTTGGAGTTCAAACCTCTTCCCAACCTCTTGGCAACACGTACCAGGTCTTTTATCAGAGCCTCGGGCCAGGAGGCAAGATCAAGCTTTTAAATCACACCAATCAACTTACATCTCCTTTCATCTCCCACCAGCAAGTATCCCGCAGGTCTCTGCAGAGTCTCCCTCTCCAAATAAATGTTTCAGTGTCTATTGCAATTAAAAGGAGAGAAGAATAATACCAGCCCAGGCCTCAGCAGCAGGTCTAGGAGGTGCACAGACATCACACAGGAAATCTCTGCTAAGCAGGCAGTTGGTTCCTGTCTGTAACACAGCTTACATTTTTTACCATCCAAGATGCTGCTGTTAGCAGAATGGTATGGAAATGTCACAAAAAGGAGGATTTATTCCTGTGAGAAGTGCTGGAGTGAGTGTTGGCTAATCCTGGCACCCAGAGCCTTGCCACGTTATGCTAAGCTCTCCACAGATAACAACCCCACATCCCCAAGGGGCCATCCACTCTTGACAGCTCCAGCTGCTGGAGCCCAGTTTCAGGATTTCCCAGTTTTTGGGCCCATGTCCAAGCACAGCTCTGCACACACTCTCACAGCAGCAGCTCTCCAGTCCTGACTGCTCCTCCACCCTGCAGACACACAGGTTTTACAGATCCCATCTTCAGCTGCTGGAACACACCCAAATTTTTGTCCAAGCCACTTGCTCTTTTCTCTGGAGATGAAAACAATTGGGCCAAGCAGCACATCTCCTGTCAGGTGTGCCCCAGGCCATGGTATGGGCCATCCTTGCTTGAACCTGACACACACAAGTCACTATGGATAGGACTGGGAGGGAACATCATCTTGCTCCACAGAACAGTACAATGATTCCAAGGTCATGCAGGCAGCATATGGAAAAAGCAGGGATTCAAACACTAATCCAGCTGTCTTAACCAGAAGCCTACCCTTCGTCTGCCTCCTAAGAGATATTCTCTTTTTTTTCTTTTTTCATGAGATGCCTGGTTTCAAGTTGCATTCTCTAGCAAATTCCCAAGTCCACAGTTATCTAAATGGATAGTGTCTCTAAATTGTCCAATTTAGGCCTCTCAGGCTTCTGCATGAGCTAAACTAAAGGAAAAGCAAGTCTCTCTCCTTCCATGAGATTTTAGCTCCCTACACAACATTAGCATTTCATTATAGTTTTCAGCGAGTGAAATTCATTGCATTGCATTTTAAGGAGGTTAAAAAAATCCAAGCTGTTTTAGAAAACATTCAAACATGAAAATACACCTCAGAGCACGAGGCCTTAATTTAGTTAAACAAGATGATGACTGAGGGTGATTTGATTACTTATACAGCCTACATTGCATTACACATATGTTCTATAGCTCACTTACCAGCTGAGGAAGTCATGGCTTCAAGAAGTCTTTTAATCCAATAAAGTAGAGCCTTAAGTGCCAAGACCTGGATAGTAGGTCCAGATTGTCTGAATGAGAAGGAAAAGGACTGAAACTAGACACTGGAAGAAGTAATGAATTTCCTTTCTTTTAATGTCAAGTGAGACAGAATATATTTCCAGAAGCAAATACAAGTTGCTTTGGTCACAAACAAAAGCTACTTAGTAAAACAACAACATACAAGTAATTATATTAACCGATCCCTTCTGGCCTTGGATTTCTTAAGTGTAAAACTAACTCAATTTGTGGTTTTATAGTTTTTGCATTGGTCTCTGGCTAAAATATTAGTAGAAAGCAAGGAGAGCAGTTTTCTTTGTATCTGAGAAAGCTCAGACCCAAGGCATCTTCAGACATGCATTCACAGGCCACTTCAGGAATTGCAGATTGTCCCCTCAGCTGAGCTCTGCAAAGCTCCTGCCCCGTTGGAGTACAAAGCAGAGCAGCCTAATTTAAAATCACCACCAGACAGGCACAGCTTAAAGCATCCTTAAAATGACGTGCCTGTGTCCACTGAGAGGGAAGGGGCATCACTGGGCATCCCCCAGGGCCTGCGTGCCCACCCATGAGTTCTGAATGGGTTTCAGCTTCTCATGGTCCCTGTGGGACCTGGCTGTGTTTCAGGCTTTGTACCATCCATGACTGACACACACACAAATAAAATTTCAGACTTCCAATCTTCCTGGCCTAAAATAAGTTCACCAGTGCCAGCCTGTGCTGAGCAAAGTCACTATGAAACTCCTTCCACTGTCACCGTGCAACAGGTTTGTAATCAATGTTCCACATATGGAGAAAGGAGGGAAGCTCAGAAGAGACACATCAGCCCCACCAAACTCCTCTAGCAGTGGGGAGAGGTTGTTCACAGCACCCACACATCTCACCAAGGACTGAATCACACAAGCTGAGCCAATTTGCCTCCTTTGGGCCTGCAAATGGCACTTGGTGTCTACAACCAGCCTTGGAGGCCTCTTTACTCATGGCTGACCCCAATGCTGATAATACCTACCTACACACTTCCACTTTACAAAACAAAATGCTCAGATTCCTTTCCTGCTCAACAGATCCTCAGCAGATGCCTGCACAGTACCAGGAGCCTGAGACTACATTACACACATAATCCTGGTCCAGATTCTCTCCGTCATTCACAGAAGCAGATTAACTGGTCAGAAAATGAGTGTAACTGAATCCCTCATCCAGGCAGAGGGAGCACACAGCTTCTTACCAAAATCTGGGGTTCTGGAGCAAATCTCTGCTGAGGAGCTGCTACTCTCCAAGCAGCTGCAAGCCTCCCACTCATTAATCCCTCAACTGAATCAGCATTTCTTACTAAGACAACACATGCACTCAGTGGAGCCCAGGAGTCCTCAGGAGCCTTAGTGTGCCTCTATGGAGTGCCGGGATGTCCTTTTTTTTCCCAGCAAGCTTTATATAAAGTGACAGAATTTGGAAAGCTCCTGAATGTGCTTGGTCTCAAAGAGAAGGTTTTAAGACCCAAAGGGCACAAGCAGTCCCACATCACACCTGGTGCTGATGCCTTGGGGTGGCTGCCTGGAACAGAGGCCAGACAAGATTCAGAGAATAAAGTGGGTATTTATTAAAGGCCTTCAATAGCCACACCTTGGGCAGTCAGAAGCCTCCCAGAGGCTACACCCAGGATGGACAATGGTCACCAGTTTTTCAGACAATTATAAGTTTGGTCCATTCACATATCAGGGGTTAATTCTCCAATTACAGCTTCAGGTAATGAAGTCATTTACTCCAAGTTTGTCCCCCAGTTCATTGTTGTTTACATCTCTTGGGGCCTGAGGCAGTGAGGTGTCCTTGAGTTTCAGGCCTAGAGAGGAATTGTTTTGTCTGAATAAAAGGGAGAGCAGCAGCTGACAGGCTATGGAGTTCAGAGTTATGCACTAATGCAGTACAGGATCTGAAAAATATAAAAGTTGAATCCTAAGGCATCAGTGGGCCTGGCACCCCCAGCTGCACTGGTACCACACAGTGACCACGGTGGCTCAGGAGCAGCGGGACAACCCTGCACTTTCAGCTGCTGCAGGAAGCAGGAAAAATGATTCACATCCTTTCAGCCAGCACTGAGCTGGAGTGTTCCTCCTCAGCTACAAAACTCCAGGGGCAAAGCAGAACACAATGCAAACCCCCAAGTCCCTAATGCTGCTCTGTGCTTACTCAGGACTCAGTTCCCGGCCCTGTTCCTTCCCAGAAACACCACTCCTCTATCGCTGAAATTACAACCTACTCCCCAAACCCCTTCAAAAAGAAAAGCAAACAAAAAACACCAACCAAATTCTTACCTGTCAGCTTTTTGCTAGAAGAATTGGCTGCATTTCCAGGGAGGACACGCAGCAATATGTACCTGCTTGCTTTAACACCTTGGGATTTATCTGCGTTTTTTAAAAGATGCAACAAAAACATTATGCTGATGTGCAAGTTGTTATAATGACAGCCAAGAACAGTTTGCTCTTGTTAAGTTCTATCAAGAGCTACACAACGAGGGGAGAAGTATTATCTCAGGGTTTCTTGGGGCAAAAGCCAAAAAAATCAGAATTTACCAAAAACTTCCGTGTGTCTTTTGTAGGTTTGTACAGTCACACACCAATCTACAGCTGTTACAATCAATCATTTCATAGCACAGAGAGGCAAGGGGCAAAGGAAGAAGGGAAGGGGACTGAAGCACTCTTATTTAGGCTACAAGGGAGAATGAAACTGTAAGGCCAGAGCATCTGCTGACCTCTCAGAACTGTCAAATCTTCCCTAAAATCAGGGCTCTTGCTGCCAGCCACTGCTGTTGAATCAAGCCAATGTTTTCTTGCACTTTAATTTATATCATAGATAAAATTCAAGTAAGTACATTCAAAGCAAGCAAAATCTTCTCAGTTTCCCAGGATGGAGTCTGCTGCCAGACACTCCTCCCTCCATTCTGTATTCAAGCAGTGTGAATTTAACTCCAGAATTATATTAAGGGAGAACTGGTCACGTGTCTCTCAAGGCAGGAGTTTTACTGCCTAACTGGCCAATTCATCTGGAAAAGCCTCCTCAAATTTTACATTCTCGAGTCTCCTATGATTCAAGTATTTTGAGACTCAGGTGCTGGATGAATCACTAAGGTCTTACATGAAGAGCAAGTGTTGATGGGTGAATGACAGATGCATAAACTCTACCTGTTCTCTTTGGTCACCCAAACAGATTTGTTAAATCCCACCCAACACTGAACACTTCAGGGAAGGGTTCTCCTTGGTCAGCCTAGCAATGACCACTCTAACTCAGCCATCCATTTAAAATTAATAGATGCAAATGGGCCAGATGGAAAACGAAATATGCAAACAAACATAATCCATGGCATGCAAAATAAGTAGATCAGGAAAGAAAGTTATATGTATTCAAGAATTCTTTGGTTTGGTTGCGGGTTTTTTGTTCTTCCCCTTCCCCTCCCAAACAGAATGCTTGCATCCCTACTGCTTGCCCTGGGAAAAGGGATTCCTGCAGTGCTGGCAACACCTTGGGAATTCTCAGGTATTACCTCCCTCCTTGAACATATCAGAGTCCATGCCAGGTACTTTTAGGTCTTGTGGACACAAACAGGTGGATTCTTTGGTCCTTCTGTCACTTTTCCAGTGCAGCATCTGCAGTCCCTGAGCACAGGGAGTCACCTATGACACACAGCCCCTTGCCACGAGAGACAGCAGGGGCTGTCCAAGCAGGAAGGGGTTTAGCTGTGGATCCCAGTTTGCCCCACCACTTCTGGGAAAACCCACCAGCTTGTGACAAAGTCTCCACTGAGTGTGCTGTCTTCACCTTTCCTTCATTTCTTCTTGGTGAGAAACCAAACCTGCTGCTCACACTGCATCCCCCCTAGAAATGTACCAGAATCCTACAGTGTAATGGGGAGATTTGGCTTTCTGGCCCAAATTAAAAGATTTTGACCTATGGTCATTTTTAATGCTGAAACACATGAGCCTTCAACCTTGCTGCATCTTCTGTTAGAATCTCAGTAATGGGCAGGGAAATGGGGACTGGAGAAGAGGGAGAGCCCACCTGGTGCTCGGGGTTTGTTTCCTGCAGTGCCTGTAACCATGGCATCTGAGCAGCACCAAATCAAAACACACACCTTCCAAAGAGGAAGGGCTCCACTTCCCCTGTCCTTCCCCTGGAACAAAAGAGTATCACTTTATGCATATTTTGTACTTACTGGTTTTGTTTTCGGAGAACATTTGATATTAAGGAACTGTTTGGACAATGATATTTTAGACATTTTTCGGAATAAAGCTGCAAAGAGATGTAGGCAGCCCAGTTACTTATCTGGGGTTTGGTTTTCAAAGAACCCAAAGTCTAAAGTGCCTGGACACACAATTTCGATTTGATTCATGCTGCCTTAGAGTTCAGATCTGTATTAATCTGACAATGCAGCTCAGCACACAGCCCAGGTGAACGCAGCTCTTCATGGGGTTAGGTTCTGCAGCTGTAGCTTCTTTTGCCAAAAGCTCTAAGCACTGTCCTCCTCAAATTTTTTTTCTATTTTTTTGTCTAGACACAGGGCAATTCCAGCCCCCCCTGTTTTGACAGCTTTCTCGTTTGTTATGGTCACAGGTTATAGGCACACAGATTTAGCCCCATGTCTTTCTCTTCTGCTTGTATTTTAACAATTCCTCACTTCCTTTCAATTAAACTGTTCCTAAAGGCCCAAACGTCCTCAAGCCTCAAGAGCTATTAATCTTTGTTTCTTTCGCAAATTCTCTCTGACAAGGAACCCCTGTATCTCATCCAAAGAAAGAAAAATTGTGTTTTGCTGTTGACAAAACTATTTTTTAAAAGGTAGCGTTAAGCAGTTTCAAAGAGGCAGTGCCCTTTGGAGCTGTGTTATTATCCTCTTCCTCCAATTCTTTCATGAAAGTCACAAACCAGGGTGCAACAACCCAAACGTTTCCAGGAGCAGCAAGCCGTCACCTTCTATATATAGCCCAGGTGTCACAGCTCAACCCCAGCCTTATCTAACAGCCTTAGCAGTACAGAAACAATGCTTGGAAGGCTGGGGATACATTTAATTACAGCAATTTATTCACGGTAAGTTTTGGCAACCAGCTTCAAGTCACCACTGTGTGTGTTGATAAAATCTGCAGAATCTGGGGAAGGCTCTTGCATCCAAACTCCTGGGAGCACTCCTGCAGAACAAATAGTACAGATTTCTCTCCTCTCAACTGAAAGACAAATTTCACATCTGAAAGTTTTACAGGTTTTCTTCGGAAATGCTTGAATAAGTGAGTTGGACTGTATGAATATCAAGGTGACAAATGCCACCTCCATTTCTAGACTCTTCTAAAACCAGATCAGGACACAGTTCTGCACTTCCCCCCCGATTTACTGGCAGCTCATTCAGCCATGCAGGATTTGTGTGCCCAAGATACCCCAACCTCTCCTGCAAGGCTGCAGTTCCACCTCAGAAGGCACCATGGGCACTGTTCCACAAATTCCTGAGCCTTTGGGCCCTTGGATCCTGTCAAATCCACCCAAAAAGTACCTGCAAAGCCACCCTGTCAGTGTAATGAGTGAAGGATAACACCATAAACTTCACAGGCCTCTGAACACTAAATGAGGTGGTAAAGACATTCATATATCACCTCATCAAACTAATTCTGTCAGTAAGTGAAACCTGTAAAACCATTTACAGTATGTAGTCTGTGTCAATTTATATATTCTGCCATGAAATCGGTGAGAGACTATAAATGGTTTTCTCAGACTGAGATACAGGCACCTTTATCCCACCTCTTAGCTAAGAGACTATCAGACAAAAAAAACCTGAAAAAAACCAAACCAAACCAAACCAACCCCTCAAAAAATAAAAAACAAAACAAAAAACCAAACAAAAAACAAAACCAAAAAAACCCAAACCACCAAACAAAAAAACCCCAACCAACCAACCAAAAAAAGCCCAAAAAACAAGCAAACAGATTTTCATTAAAAATCCAAGCCAGAAATTCCTGAAAATTCTGTTATTAAAATTTAAGACTTAAGCATCACCTCATAATGGTAGAGCACATACAGGGTAGGTATTTTAGGGGGACTGGCAGGACTAATAAAACAAGGTTGTTCATATGTGTGTTCCTAATCAGGTCTTTATAGCTGAACTAATTTAATTCACTGCTCATGTAATGCAAAGTAACTATTACTAAAATAATATGAAATTCACTGCCTGACTACATCCAAAGCTTTAGAAGTCTTTATTGAAAAGAGTTTCGTAACCATCTCTTTGTATACTAAAAGACAACAGAAACTAAAGAGAATGGAAGAATTTCCTAGCTCTTTACCCCGTGTGGGAATCCTTCAGTACTGCCACGTGGCTTTGGCAGTTAAATTTCAGCACAACTCTAAATAAATATATTTATACTTGGATTTGTCTCTAAAAGGGAGGGAGGCAAATGATCTTGAAGGCAACCATGAGTGAACAGAAGTTTTGTTGCCCTCAGGGATGTGGGGTTTAGGAAGAGGCAGGCACCTCCCTAGAAATCAGATCTGAACAGAAGGCTCTCCTGCCCACCTCCCCTCCCCTCCCAGCCCTGCTCTGAGCAGCTGGGACAGAGTCTTCCCCATTCACAGGCAGGCAGCAGCTCTTCGGAACACAAAAAAGGAGGAGGCTTGTAAAGACAACTGCATATAGACACTGGAAATAACTCCCGATGGCCACATTCCTGCCATTGTCACTGCTGCCCGCATTGTGTCACGCCATATGCTTTTTAAATGCACAAATTGCAATAGAGAAGATGCTGGGCTTGCCCCCAGGCTGGGAACTGAGTCTCTGCGCCAGGCCCCGAAGGCACAGGCAGAGTCCCAGGGCTGGGTTTGTCACTGAGCCCCCCAGCCACCCTAAAGGTCCTCCTGCAGCCAGAGCCATTCCAGGTCAGTCCTGGGTTCTCCATGCCCTGAGGCAGACAGGTATTTTTTTTCAACTCCATTATTTCCTGGAGCTTTTTTGTTGACTTTTTTAAAGTAAAGTGAAACCTCATGCAGCCTAAACAGGAAGAGAAACTACACTAGAAGATAGCTATTACACTGAACAATGAAAAATACAAAATGGTTCACTTACATACCATTTGATACTGAAATATGCTGGTTGGTGTAGTAAATTACAGGTGTTCTCTCACTGCAAGAGAAAAATACCATGATTTTATGTCCTAGAATCCTGTATTGCTGCAGAAACAAACTACGTATTTTAGGACTCCAGAAGAAACAGTACCTCTGCATTGCAGGTACTGCTCAGCACAAAGCTGTTACTCTGCAATCTAATTAACCATTTTCATCAGAAACCCCTGGTTTTTACCTAATTTAGAAACATAATTGTTTCTAAACCATGAAAGAATAGTTTTCCAAAAATATGTGAGGATAGATCTGCCAGTATTCAAAACTGAGACTGAAGGTTAAAGGAGATGAAAGAAGTTTATTAACACAAGAAAAAGAAAGTCCTGAGCTTAATGTATGTGTCAGCCTCAGTCTTTGCATGCTCCCAACACTCAAACTGGAGAGAGGCCATCAGGAGGAACAAAAGTGACAGCGCACAGAAAGGACAGATGGCTCAGATTAAATCATTGGTGTAAACCCTGTGTACCAAGCACACCACTCACCTGGGAGCTGAAAGAACTGAGCCCATCCCGCCGTGCTCCTGCAAACCAGAGCAGGCTGTGCACAGGCCACCCCCAACCCTTCTGCTTCCTACAGCTAAGCAAATTAAAGATTACAGCCAGCTAGACAAGTACATTTGCTGAATTTATCCAGCACCCTGTGCAAAAAGGCCACAGATTTCCAAGGGAGTCAGCTGGTGGCAACAGAAGGGAAAGCAGTAGACCTTACCTTAGACAAGCAATAGTCAGTTTTTTTTAAAAAGGAAAAGAAGAGCCAGTAAGTCCTTGGACAGAAGTAGAATTTTTGAAGTGGGCAGCGCAACAGCAACCCAAGCAGTTTACTTTTGGAACACTGTAACAATTTAAAGACAGCAATAATTTCACTATATCCTGTTTTACTACAGGCTGAGGAGTGAGAAGTACACCTTGACAAATCCTGGAATACCAGGAAATTTGAATCCACGCTTGTATTTGTCTCCAAAACAAATGAAAACAAATGAAGTGCAAAGCAGCACATCCCTCTAGGGCTGAGGGTGTAGTGGCTGCCCCACCAAACCTTTCACTCCAGCTGCAGCAGGTGCTCCTTTCCCCTTCCTGCACTACACAGCCAGCATTGTCCCCAGCCCTGGGCATCCCTCAGCAATGCCACAGCACCTGCCTCACCACACGGGGCCTCTTTCACAACGAGTCCTTCAGCTGAAAAGCATTTTCTCTCCAAGTGAGTGGCAAGTGTTTTCATACTCTCTATTATCCACTGAGGTTAAACACTATTCATGTGCTGCCACAGCAGCTTCTCTGTCTGCGAGGACAGAGCCAGAAATCCTGGGGAATGAAAGCTCCCCACACACACTGCCATTGCACACAGCAGCCTGCTGGAGCTCATGTTTTACCAGCGGATACCAACAGAAATACCCATAATTATGAGTTCAGTTGCCTCTGTTTCTACCCAGTCTTATGTTACTTTCCCACTTGGAAAGCCTGGAGAAGTTTGGGTTTAGGTTTTCCTTCCTTTGGTATTTTGTTTCAGGGAAGCAGACACACAGCTGTTACACACCTTGTGCACCGCCCCTGAAAATAAGGTTCCCTTCCACAGCCCTTGAGAAAAGGAGTTTCTGAGCTGTTTGTTACCTTGTTCAATACACTGAATAAATTTCTTAAGCTCCTAAGCACTTATGATCAATTAAACAGTGGAATTTCTGGAAGTGACACCTACAAACCTTATCCTCCTTCAAGTCATCTGTTTGTTACTTTGCCAGAAACATGCAACTCATTTCACCATGTTCTTTTTTGGGTCAGAGGCTCACCAATGCCTTGGGTTCTTTCCACCCTTCTTAGAGACAAAATAACCATCAAAGATCTTAATTCTCAGTAAGGACAGCATCTTTTTTCACCTCGAAACTCATGACAGCTGTTAAGTGGACTAAAACCTGATGCTTTCAGCAGTCTGTTTGCCTTTTCCAAGCAGAGCTAATGTTTGCAATCACTGTCGCTGGGCCAACAGCTCTTCAGTATGAATTTTGTCATCATCTTACTTGAAATTCAAGCCACAGAGCTTTCACTTCTCATCAAATAATGTCATGGCAAACTCAACAGCCTCAATATACAGGAAGCCAAATAAAGACAAACAGGTGGAAATGCTGCCAAAGATAATCCCAGGACACCAGTGACATCTAGGGGCTGCTGAGGTGGGAAAAACTCGGACAAAGGCTCTTCCCAACAGCTCTGCAGTGCAAGCCCTTGGCTCTGGCTGCTGACAGAAGACACTTCACCAAGGAGGAGTACATGAATACCTGAAGCCACGTTTAACTTGTACTGTTATTACATATAAAATTGAAAAAAAAATACCAAAAGCAGAAATTAGTGTGAAACTTTACCTGGTAGTTTATCCCACCAGCAGCATCTCAGTGCTCCCAAGGTTCTTGTTATCAGTTATCAGAACTTGCATCCAAATGCCAGCACCTCTGGAGTGGCACAGGGACCCTATTCAAGTGGGTGACACTCGGGTTTGGAGTTCTGTCAAAACTCCACCAACACATCTCTCCCCTCTGCATGCTTACCTGAGCAAGGAACTGAGGTGCTGTTAGGACAGAAGGGCTTTCAGTCAGACACACAACCCACAAATTTAGGGTTAATTCAGAGGACTGCAAAGAGGCTTGGATAATGTATTCAACAAGCATGTTTTAAAATGTAGCTCTTGGCAATTAAGTGCACACCACCACCATTCTGCCCTTGGTGTGAAGGCAATTCACCTGTGTGCTGAACTGTTCTGTAGTACCCAAACACCTTCATTGTGCAGCTTACAGAAGTATCTGGGTCCTTTATGACCAAATCAGGGCTTGTACTATTTTAAAAATTCCACAAACCTCTCAAAAAACAGCCATGGAAAAAAGGAGTTAATGAAGGTCTCATAACCTGAGTCCCTTCTGAACAGGAGGAGTCCAAGCCCTGAGCTCCAGCACGGCCCCACTCACCAGAGAAGTAAACATCAACAGGGAAGCACTCCAGCTTGGAAAGTTTCAGCAGTGTTCAAAGACAACACCTCACACCTTGACAGGAGACTGAAAATCACTGTACAGAGCAAATCCAAGGGGCATAACTGGAATTCTCTGTCCCTAAGGCACCCCTGTAAAAGCTCAGGCTCTGCAGCTGACACCGAACAAAGCAAAGAGCACAACAAAGGTGTCTCCTGGCAGATCTGAACAACACAGAGCCCGGCTCCACGTGCTCTTCCAGGAGATTTGCACATGATTTCAGAACAACTCCTCAATATAGAGATTCAATCTTCCATGTGACCACTAAACTTAGAGGTCAGAAAAGCTGGCAGCAATTTTACTCCAGGACAGGAAGCCAGAATTAACATCAGAGCAAGCTCTAGAGTCTGAAATACCAGTTCACATACCATCAGTGAAGCACATATTCTGACTTCTTACTTGGAGTGGAAGCCTCAAGGAACAAGAAGGCAACTAAAAATATATCTGTTTTATTTACCAGTTTTCTAAAAAGCAAAGTCATAAAAATTAGTCACAAGTGGCAAAACCAAAATATATTGCACAGTGTACAGAAAACATTGTTGACATGTTGACAAAGTGTCATCACAAATAAATCATCTTACAACAGTTTGGAAAAATTACAGCTTCAGAATCTTATCTATAAATGGAGGCATGTAGATTTAAAGTTACAGGAAAATATTTTAATACCACCCTGTAAATGCAAACACTTTAAGGATGCAAGATTAAGTCCATAAGTAAGCACATCCACAAAATGCTCTAAATATACTTTTCTCTTCCTTTCACTAAGTTATGGTTACAAGATGGTCATTGAAAAAAAAATAAAAGAAATTAGGACAAATAAAAAAAGACATGGGGGAAAAAAAAACATGCTAAAGCAAAGAAGTTCAAAGTGGTTGAGAAGTCTTTGAAAATTATTTGTATAACGATGATGCACTCCTTTTATATAAAGCTTTTATTTTTCCCAAACCCTGGTCCATGTTTGTGTTTCCATGTAAAAATGAAATATATTTCATATGTTGGTATAGCTGCACTGTTCCATTTGTGATTAAAACATTTAATATATCTGATGTGAACACCAACACTGGAAAATCTCTCATTCACTTTGTATTTACAAATATTTACGTTTGACCTTGCTGAACTGTTGAAGACAGGCATCAGATCTTGCTGGGTAGTGCTTCACACTACATTAAAAATACTTATTTATTTTTTAAACTTGTGATTCTGCTTGTTTCACAAGTTGACACACTTTGCTACCTGCAGAACCTGTCTCCAGTGCAAATTTTCCAATTAATAACTAATTGTTTGAAACAAATTATTTCTTCCGCTAAGCGAATACCAGTCACTTTTGCATGTTTTTTGGTGTCAGACCTAACTTCACATCCTCTCTGTATACAAAGAGAAATATTTGTATATAATGAAAATAACCTTAAATTTCAGTAAATAGAAATGTTATTCTAATAAAAAAGGAAATGCTTCCCATGAAAAATATTTTAAGACAAACATATCGAAGTTAATTGAATTAACTTTCGTCATTTTTCACCCCAAGACTTAGAGCTGACATCTAGCAATACAGCAACTGAATTGCTTTAAAGGACCAAATTAGTCCTTTAACTAGCCAACATATTAAAAGTTGTTCTCTCATGTTCTCTTCCCACATCCAACAGACATAAACAGCACAAGAACATAAAGTACACATATTCAAGTCAACACAATCTCAGAGGCATTAAAATGAAATCTTTGACAGCAAAGAATTCCAGCCACGCTAGATTGAGATTATGTAAATCAAATAGAGTGAGTCAACACTGTTCTCAAAATCACTTCTTTTTCATAAGAACTACCTTCAAATGACAAGACACATCTAATTCTCTCTTGCCACATACAAATTTGATGCTTGTTTAACCACATTGGAAAAACTGATGGCCAACCTCCTGACAGAACAAGTCAGAAATAAAGGTTAAAGTTACTCCAAGCTCTGTCTAACAGCCACTGGAGCATGACCAATCATCCTCTGTGGTCTTAAGTTTTTTAAATCTTTAAGCATAAGGATTTCTTGAGTATAAATTCTCAGAAATTATGCTTCTAGGTAATCAACAGTTCATAGTTTTGCAGTGTCCATTTAAATAAAAGGCTAAAGAGTTGTCAGCACTCCTCTATACTTACACATCAACATGAACTTTATATCCCGAGACCATCTTACAAAATTTGCTCAACATTTCTCTTAGACAAAAAAAGCTTCTACACTCAAAACTAGAGGAGACAAAAAAAGAGGATGGGATCAACTGGTACAAGAAGGGCAAGTGTGAATTGATTTCCTTGAAGGTTATTTCTTCTACTATGCTGGACCACTTCAAATATAAAGAACAATGCTAAAGAGCCACTAAGCAAAATTGCTCAACAATTTATAATGCTAAATCATCACCAAAAGGAGATTTGAAGAACCGTATGTATGTGAGGAGATTTTCAGCACTTCTTAACCCACTCTACCAAAACCAGTAGGCATCAATGAAAGTTTCTATAGTTTATAAAGAAAAACTTGAGGCATATAAGTGCAAAATGAGTCTTTTAAAGAAAAGCTATACCATCTTCAACAATGTCCTTACTGGGAAGAGATTGCCACCATTTAAAAAGAGATTCATTCACAAATGACTCTTCTAGAGCAGGAAAAACACATTTGCTTTTATGAACTGGATTAATCCTGCTGGATAAAAGATTAAAACCTTTATGGATCCTTCACTGTCGTTTTGAAGCAATTTTCAAAACAACAGACTCAAAGGCTATGTTTGTTCTTCACTGACTTGATTCAGGGAAACCAAGTTGTTTTCTCCACTATCTTCAATCATTTCATTAAGGTCCATTTCATGGATTTCTTCATCATATGATGTATAAAAATTGCTCTGTATATTGTCCTCACAAAAAATACATTCCTAAAAGGAAAAAAGAACAGAAGCACTCATAAGTAAAATTTAAAAAAGCTTTTCCAAGCACCACTCCACCTGCATGCAATCCTTGATTCCAAGGTAACCTTTCTGCCTGTGCTGTAGGTACAGCATATATTTTACTCCACAACTTTTCCACACACTATGATTTTATAACCTGCAGTAAATTTATGAAAGTACTTGAGAACTCTACTGGAAGCAGTTGTGCCACAGATCACAGGGTGGGTGCATGCAGGATCAGTGCTGCAGTGGCATTAACACCACTATTAGGATTCCACTGCAATTCCTTCACACTGACTTTTGAAACCCTTGTGCAAACAGAGCCTCTGTGTTTGACAGCTTTTGCTCAAAAATGGCACAAATTATAGAAAGCTTAGGGAAAAGAAAATGCAATCAGCTATTTATGTGTGAATAAGTAAAATGCACAGACAACAAATAAAATAGCATGGATGCTTTGTTTTGTTGGGTTTTTTCTTTTTTTTTTTCCCTTTCAAGCCATTAAACAACTTAGAGGAATGATAATCCTGAGTGAGAAGTCTGATAGAAAAAAGGATCAGTATATTGCCATTGATTTTGTACTCTGAAAACAATGGGCATCCATTTCTGCATATGAAGTAGAGATTTTTATGTAGTGAAGTTTCTGCTATGTTGCTAAAGCATTTCAAACAGAGACATGGAAATTCAGAAAGCGGAAAGAAATTTATACTGTATTCACCAGTACTTTAATTTCCTCCATTGGAAAGAAGATTTATGCTAAATTGAATCAAGCTCAAAACCACTGCATGCAAGTTTGAATTTATTTTTTTTCCTATGCATAATTGACCAAGCTTTCATAGCAACAGGAAGAGTCTAACAAAGGGAGCTAATAATTTAAGCACTAATATACATGCAAAAGTAATTAACCCATTAAACTTACAGAATTAGCAACAGTTTTTGGCAGTCCACCTTGCTGGATCCATGGATGAACTTCAATAAGCTCTCTTTTTTGTTCTTCTGTAAATTTTGGCTGTAGTTTCTGCATTTGCTTTAATTTCTGCTTATCTTCTTTTAAAACTGTTTCCAAATCCCTAAAATAAAACGTATTTAGAAATTGAGCTTCATCAGTTTCTGGGCTTCATGCCTATGTGAGGTTACGCAGTCAAATGCTAACATTTTTAAAGACTATTTTTGTTCCAGAACGTTACACTTAGAAACCTTACATTGGAAGAAAATGAAATGTGATTACTCCAGCTGCTCTCTGCATTTGCAGACATCTCTGCTGACTGACTGTCTTTCCAAATCCCATCAGTGAGAACAGTTTTCTTAGAGCAATTCAGGCAGCACCACCAGTGAAACCAGCAAAACTCCAGTTTCTCTCTGTGGTTGCTGCAGTTCCAAGCCCCGCTTCAGTGTGAGGACAAGCCAGAGCAGACACTCGATGCACAGGAGACAAAGCAGGAGTAGTAAGATGTGTTTGAGAAGGCCACCAAGAATGAACTAGACTTTAGAAAACAGCTCTATTTCAGCAGCCAAAATTCTCTCTCTCTCCAAATGCCCGACCTCCATTCAGGCACTTACAAAAACCCATCCCACAGCAACGTTTACCAGCTGTATCCCTCTATAAAAGATGACAATAGAAAGCAAGTTCCAAGAAACCCAAAATAATTTCTATTCCTTACAGGGTACCTAAGAACAGGTTGGATTTACACTTCACTTCTTGGGCATCACACTCTGACAATAAGCTTCACTCTTCTTACCAAAATATCCTGCTCTTTGGCAGGCTTTGCTGCTTTTATGGGCTACTGGAATTCCCACCTATGGCTGTCAACACTTCAGACTACAAAAACTGAGAAATGACAAAGTATTTTTAAAACTAGAAAAAAAAAAAGCTCAAGTTCTTACAATGTATTCTTTACTTTCCCCATCATGCCTGTGCTTCTGTATTTTGAAAGCTTGTTTACCTTCCCTTTCAAAGGCTTGTCTTTACTGAAACCTCCTGTTCTTCTCAAAACACCATTCACTTCTCCCAAGAAATATAAAAAAGTAGGCTGAAAAAAATAATCCACAGACTTGTCACCCCTTCATCCCCTGTATCTGCTCTTTGCTACTGAAGTAGTGAGTTTTTCATTTTTTAAAAAAAGTTTATTTTATTAGAAGTCTTATGCTTTTTACCTTCTACTTCCTTGTCCTAATTTATGGAGAAGAATGAACATATGGACGTTAACAACTCTGGAAAAAAAATCCACAAGTCCAAGAGCAGCATCCCCCTGAACGTGGCATCTCAAGGACAACAGCCAAGGACTGGAGACCTTCCAGGCCAGACCATGCCTAGATCTGAGCACATTCACCAGGGATTTCTGGGCAAGTAGTTACAAATCACTAACTATGGAACAGCTTCCAAAAAACACACAGAGGTCATTTCAACTCAGGAAATTGACCTAAAAATACAGCTAAGCCTAATTAAACAATTTTTCCTTCTTGAGAAGTTCTTGTGTAGTATGCAAAACATAAAAAGGAAGCAAGAATTTTTCTTGACACTGAGCTTAACATTAAAACCAGTTTATTCCTGCTGAGACAGAGATTCCTACACATCTTTGCTCCTGTACATTCTGCTTCCCCTACATACAGAATGTGTGAAGGGCTGTGCCACTGGAATTACCGTGAGGGGATCTGGTAAGTCATCATCACTGTGTCATCTGTGTTAGCCATCAGCAGCCAGATGGGATCCTGAAGCACATATTTGATGAAGTGCTCACTTTCTTCCATTTCTGTCTTCATTTTGGTTTTATGGTGATTCTCTGAGGAATCAATGCTGCCAAAGTATTTGCTGGTGTGACTAGTTTCACTGCTACCTGTAAACAGAGATTTAACATTTCATTATAAATTGTCCAATACACGGATTATCTGAATCTATTTTTGAGCGCAGAGAAGATTAAAGAGAACTGAATGTACAAGTACAACCACTATTCTACTTTTTTTAAACAGAGGGAACTTCCACCCTTGAGTAACTGCATTAATCTTCTAAAACCTCGAACTCTTAAGTAAAGTCTCTATTAATTTTCAGCAGAATAATTAGCTCACTTTAATTTAAAAGTTTAAATGAACACGAAAAAGTATGGTCTTTCTGTTATTCCTATTCTATACCTGCAGAGTATCTTAATGCCTGTTTTACACACACTTAGAAAAGGTTCTATTCTGTAAATCAAGAAAGAAATAGAAATACATTTGAATACAATAATACAACAAACTGAATACAATAATACATTGAATACAATACAATGAACAAACTCTGCAACAAGGAGTAAATGTAAAACTTTTCACTTGCTGTTCATGGTGTCTGCAATGCCAGAAGGTCTGGCTGCCTGAGTTACCTGTTCTGCTCCCTGACATGCCACAGCCATTGGACCCAGAGCCCAGGGACTCAGCAGCTGCAGAGACACCACTCCCTGAAGAGGCTGAGCCAGTGCCTGAACATGCATCCTCTTGCAGTAAAATGTCAAGCAGGACACTGGACATGGAGAGTTCATCACTGTTTTGAGCATCCATTGGAGATTCAGCCTAGTGATAAGGAGAAAAAATAAAATTAGAAAATCCAAACACCAAAAATCAAAGCTATTTATTACTAAATGTAATAGCTTTGTTACTTTAAATTAATAAATTCTCAGAAATTATGCTTCTAGGTAATAAACAGTTCATAGTTTTGCAGTGTCCATTTAAATAAAAGGCTAAAGAGTTGTCAGCACTCCTCTATACTTACACATCAACATGAACTTTATCCCAAGACCATCTTACAAAATTAGCTCAACATTTCTCTTAGACAAAAAAAGCTTCTACACTCAAAACTAGAGGAGACAAAAAAAGAGGATGGGATCAACTGGTACAAGAAGGGCAAATGAGACAGGCTTTATTTATTAATACACTTATTACTGAATGTAATATCTGCATTACCAATCACATAAATGATTAGTAATAAATCCATTTCACTTCATATCCTAATGCTGACATGATTATTTCAAGACAGTCACCAATAACATATGCCAAGGAATAATGAAGTGGACTGACAGGCAGACAGGGGGTCCTTCAGTAAGACCAACTGAATTCCTTTTCAAAAAATTAATAATATAATTTCATGAGAAAGTAACAAACATATTTTCTGTTCACTTTTGACAGCACCTACTGTCCTAGACAAGGCAGATTTTACCCAAGCCACCCACAACATACTAACAATTGTTCCTACTATAATCTACCTCAAAGGATTTGCAGCAACATCCCTCACTGTTCCATGTCCTTGAGATGAGAGGGAAGAGTAGTATTGAGAGTAGTAAGAAAATGCTCCCAGGTGCTTCCCAGGCAAGATCACTTATTTGTATATTTTAAAGGGAAGGAGCATTAACTACACTAATTTTTAATCTAATCAAAACTTGACTGCAAATCAGTTTGAAGATTAAATATTAGCAATTAGGGCTGACAGAACTTAGCAAAACATGTAATAATGGAAAAAACTGACTTTACCCTGAACACATTCCTGAATAATGGAAGGAGGCAGCCAAAAAAGATATAGGATGCAGCTCCATCCCATCAGCATTTATAACAATACTCTATGGTGCCTTTAGAAAGCACAAATAGTAGTTTACATATTTCTACCACAAAAACCTTTACAGACATATTACTCAATCTCAAGTTATTTTTTAGACTGATTTATCAAACTGAAATGAGCCAGGAAATAAAAAATCCCTGAACTTACCAAATAGTTCAGCATAGTTTTAGTGCAACAAACAAAACAAAAATGAAGTTATGGTCTGCAATAAATTATGAATTCTTCATTTACTTTGGTTGTTTGTAAACACAGATGTGATTTTAATTTAAGTCAGCTTCTTTCAGACCACTTACAGATTGTTTTTCCCATGCACACAAATTCACTAGCACAAAAGTTTTTGCTAAAAATTAAGTGCCTACATTATTTTACAGTTTATTTCAGTGGTTTTCAATGGGCTTATCCATATTCTTATTTTCTTCAATGAAGTGGACCAAAACTCTTTCAGGGTATATTTCCCAAGCTTTCTAGTGTAACTTTAGAAGAATGATGAGGTAGATTTAAGTTTTAAAGGTTGAGACTATTCTACTGTTTGGACTTCATGTTTTGTTCAGTTCACTGAAGTCTGAATTTACCAACTACAATTGTGAGTCCAGCTCCTGGCATTATATAACTTCTGTCTATTGTGAACAAATTGTCCTGGAAGAGAAAGGACTGAAAATGATGCAGGAGAGCCAGGAGAAGAGGGGTGTGACCCAGACTTACAGGTAAGGATTCCTTCCCACTGCCGTTATCCGCTGTCCTGAGATTGCCTACGGCTCCTTCCTCAGCCAGAGCTCCGTGTAAGCCCGCAGGAGCTCCGCTCTCTGCAGGTTTTGTGGTTTCTTCCAGCTGCAGGAGATTCAGAGGAGAGCTGCACCGGGACTGGAAGAGCGGCGGGGAAGCCTGGTCCTGGGGGCTCGGCGACTGCGGAGTGCAGGAACGGGAGGGGTCGTGGCGCGGCTCTGCCACCGGAGCCCTGTCAGCCTCTGCTGGGGGCGGGCACTGGAATGGCTGGGCTGGGAAAAACGCCTGCTGTGGGAAGGGGCTGGGTGTGGCAAAGGGGGGCTGTGGTGGGAACACCGTCTGTGAGGAGAAGGTGGGATGGGCAGGGAAGCTGGGCTGGCTGGGGTAAAGCGTTTGAGGTAAGTTATTGTTCATCTCTGGGTACACGTAGTTGGGGAGCACAAGAGCCACCACAGGGGTCATGAAGGGTGCAGAGAACTGGGATGGCCCCATAGGGCAAGTGTTTCCAGAGTCTGGCAAGTGATTAAAACCAGAGAGCGAAGTTTCAGGAGCTGGTGGCACCGTCCCTGCTGCTGGAAAAACAGGAAGGGAATATGCAGGCATGACAGTGGGGAAGGACACTGCTGAGTAGCTGGCTTGGGAAGTCTCTGATGGTGACCAGGCTGTGGCATTTAAACCTTGGAGGGGGAACCGGTGGGGGAATTTAGCTCCAGAAGTTGTGCTGTCTGAAGACTCCTGTGGTTTAATGCGCTTCGATTTCCTGTTCTTTCCACTTTTCTTCCAAGGCTGATCCATTCCAGAAGTGGTGTTTCTTTGTCCACGGCCACCTGCAAAAGGAAAAGTTGTAAGAAAGGTTATAAAAATATAGCTTATACAGGACCTATATAACTATTTAAATTAAAAAATTAAGATAAAAATCTGAAAAAAATGCTTAGCAGTGCCTGACTTCTGTTCCAAGTCAAGTCAAGACTGAAATGAGAACAAAGACAGATCGTATCAAGCACTTCTGAAAATGCCATCCAGAGCTCCTAGGCCTAATAAAACAATCTCACTATTTCTGCTAGTCTCTGCCATTTCCATCCTGCTGATCACATTATTACCTTAAAGGCAACCAGACAGTTACCAGATTGTCTCACCAATTACACAACAGTGGAATGGGGAGAACTGAAAAACAAAGGAGCTGAAAACAAAACAAAACAACGAATCTGAACAGAAGACAGATGGCAAGATGGAAAGAAAAGCAAGGGAATACAAAGCAGAAATACAGCAAAGAAAACATCCTAAAGCAGGTTTTTTTGTTCCTTGAGAGTAGATGCATGACAGTAATAGTATAGAGAACAGACAAAATTCAAAGTATTAGTTACTAAAATGTCCATTATGACACTAAAAGCAATATTCCACTTTAAATCTTTTAGCAAGATTTGTCAGAAAATTTTTCTGTGGGTTTTGAAAATAGCACGCAACTGTCACTGTTCACATTGGCAGCACAAAACACCTAAAAATGGAAATGCCCTACCAACAGGATTTACTTTCTATAAAAATACAAGTTTTAGGGTGAAAACTGTTGCCATACCACGTTCAGCAGGCCGTCCTTTTGGTTTATCTTGTAAGTAGTAATTGCAGTGTGATTGAAAAATATTAAACCTCTTTATTTCTTTGAATTTATTCAAGAAGCTCTGCTCCTCTTTTTGCGTATGCACTGCAAGAACCTCCTTTGTAAGTCCCAGTTTTTTAAATGGCTCCTTCTCTTGATTTATGTGTGCAGAGCTGGATGGAGGGGCAAGAAGTTGGCCATCTATGATTTCTGCTCCACTTGGACCATCTTCTATCATTTCTATAGGAACAGAAGGGAGAATACTCAAGATGAAGCAAAGAAAGCCCTGTACATGCATTTTTAAGGTATTACAATTCTGTAATAATTTTGCTGCAAGTTTAAGATTACACATTCCATCCCTATTTATTCCACTTCCTAACACCATCTTGGCTGTAAGAAAATGTAAGTCACGAGGAGACATCAGCTTGTTCACATGTCTGAAATTTGAACTTGCTAGCGCTTGCCATCTTGAAGAAAAAATATTAGCAAAAGTCCTACCTAATTCAGGTTGTGTTTTTTTGTCTCCAACGTGAACAATGGTGCTACTGTAGCTGCACTGACTGGTGAGAGAGACAACACTTTCAGGCTTGCCAGGTAAAGCCAAAGATGTTAAGTGAGCACCAACCACTGGGGGACCACTTGATTTACCAGATGCCTTCAACACGGCAGGATCTGTTAAAAGAAATAAAGTTGCAGCTTACTGAACATAAACAAGAGCAAATTCAAGTTACATGCTGCTAGGGCTGCAAAACAGTAAAGGGCAAACTGTGCTTGACAAGACAAAAAAGTGAACGTTTTACTTTATACGTTCCAGGAATAGAATGACTGTGGAGCACCAAACACAATCCTCTAAGCCCATATACAGCCAAACCAAACCTTTTTAATGAAGGATATTTTCCTCCTTTTCTGGTCTTCACTCTACACTCTTCTTTCATGGCACAATTTTGGAAGAAATTTTCTAGCCTCTTCCAGCCCAAGAATAAGTTGCCCCTTGCTCCCACAGGTACACTGATTTCTTTCATTTGCTGGTTACTATGAGAGCTTTGTTTTGAGCATCCAGCTATTTAAAATCCTCTCCCCTGAAAGAAGCTATTTAAAGAAGCTACTTAAAATTCTCTCCCCTGCACTGTGGATTACACACAGTAATCCAGCAGAGGTCAGAGCAGTGCCTCACACAACAGCATTAAAACATTCCTCCTCTCACAGGAGTACTTCCATAACACATATTTAAGATCTAAAGTTTGCCTTTTTCCTGACTGATGACTTCTTCTGTCTCAGACATCAGTGCAACAAAGAGCTGGTGACCCACATCATCATCTGCCAACCAGAACCACAGAGACTCCAAATTACAGCATTTCAATCCCTTCTCTGGGACTCTTTGTTCCTGGTCTACTGTTACCTTTTAATTTGATTCAAAAAGCTGCATTAGAACTTCTTTTTGAAGCTCATCAAACGGCCAAGGTCATTCCCACAACCAATTTTGAGAAACTCCACTGGACACTCTCCCTTCAGCCTCATATAATGACAAGGTAGAATGAGCAAATCTCTCATTTGCATGCAGTTCTCTACCAATCTCACAATCTTTGTACTAACCAGCTACAAATCTTTATTTAGCTCCCCATCCAGACAAGGGACTATGTCAAACGCTACATCTAAGGCCTAAAAAAATTAACTGAATGTTTCTGTCTGCAGCAGACTTTTTAGACAGCTTGCCTCAGTAATCTGCAGCTTTTTGTTTTCATGGATGAACACTGGGTTCTAACATCTTACAAAACACAGAACAGTCCAATGCTGCGTTTTACCTTCTCTTGCTCTTTTTTTTAAAGCAGAAAAGTAATATGTATATTTTTGTTGCAATTAATTAGCTACTAGGTTCTTCAGCTGATGTTCTTACAAGTCCTAACTGTGAAATAAACTTCCTGCATTTGATAATGATTCAAGTCCTGAACCTCAAAATCCTACTGTATTTTGCACAGTACAAATTAGTTTATTGCATCTACAATCCAGATATGCAATCAACTACTCAGTATTTTAATCGTAAGGAAGATATTAATGATAAAAGTTAAATCACCAACATCAAACACTGAGAAAGCAGCTATGAAGTCATGCCTAAGATACATTTGTCATAATTCTGTGAAGAAGTAGCATCCAACTGCCTGCCAGCAAAACTCAGCTATGAAAAAGCTGTAATGTAGAGTTACCTCCCAAAGGCTGGATAGAATTATCAGCTGCTTTTTGTTCATGAACTCCAGAACTCAGTGATGCAACACTCGTTGAAGGCTCACATTTTCTTTTCGCTGTACCAGGCACATTACAACTCTCCAAGTACCTAAAATACAATGATTTAGCAATATCAGACATACTAGTCCTGTGTCCAGAGGTCAAGAGTCGTTTGCTCACTGGTTGCTCACCTGATGACACTGTCCAGACAGCTGATCTGCTGATAGGAATACACAGGTTGTTCTTTCCAAGCCAGCTCTTCAGTAGTCACATTTTTTGGAGCAACTGTTCCTGCAGTATCCTTTCCCCCTACACCTTTCACCTGACCACCAGCCATATTCTGTTTTTCTGTGGAAAGAGATACTGCTATTATGCAATTAAGACGTTAAATCCTTAAAAACTCCCTTAAAAGCAACAGTAGTAAAGGTTTTTCACTTCAGCATATTCAGCAGGTCACAAATTAACCACTGTAATGCACTAATAAATTAATATTATGTAAACATTTTCCTGTCCTTATGCATGCTTGGAGTTACAGAGTTTAATTAGATTGCATATGGATCCAAAGGGAATAGACACTATGGCTGTAAGGGAATATATATCATTAGGGTTGAAACACACTCAGGATGAGGACAACTCTAGTGCCCACTTAAATTATTTCAAGACAACAGCTTTAGGCCATGCCTCAGTTGTGTTACACCACTATTGATTCAATACAGCCAAACACAGTATTTTCCTGGGCACAGCAGAGACACACAGGACAATAAAATCTGAATTGATAAAACACTGTCTTTATGCATTGAACAGAGCTCAACTAGAAAAAAGTCCTGCTGCCATATTATCCAAGGCACCAGCACAAGTGACTAGGAACTGCTAATGTCTTACCTGCAAAAGACTCTTTCTTATAGTCCAATTTTGCTTTACTGTCAGTGAAAATATGCTGTCCTTTATTCTTGACCTTACGGGCATATTGACAAACCTCCTGAAAGCAGTTTGGGAAGAACAGTTATTTCAGAATTTTGACATAAAACATTATGCATAGTGATTCCTCAGTAGAATAAATCTAACCTCAGCTAATCTCTATCTTGCAATTAGTTTGATCACAGGAGAAATATGTATACAATTTTATTGTTCAGCTGCAGAAATTTGGAAAAGAGAACAAATTTAAAGTATGTTTCTTGTAAACAATTACGCTGTATTTTGTTTAATCTGTTTGAATAACTTGGATAGGAAAATACAAAATATCCGTTACAAAGATGACTTCAGAAAAAACCAAACCTATCACTTGGTAAAAAAACTAGAAGTCTAACCAAGCACTGACAGGATGTTATAGAACTGGACTGTAACAGCCTTCACTGTCTGTGGAAATAGTGAAGGAATGCCAGGCATCTATTTCCCTGTTGAGTAAGAAATCCTGAGACTTCATCTACTCCACCAGTGTTTAAGAACTGAAAGCCAGGAAAGTGGCCACCTTGGCAAGAGCAGGAGTCTGCAAAGTCTGATCACAGAAGCACAAATCAGATTTGGGAGAATTAGCCTACAAGCAATACAACTTATCAAGGAAAATTTTTGGCTTTCAGAATTAAACACAAAGTAAAGTTCTAAGCACAAACTAGAAAATTGTTTTATTCCATTCAATTTATTTCATTCTATATAAATGCTGTATTTTTGCAACATTAGAAGTGATCAGGGTCAAGCTATCCCTTGGTTATGCAGGTATTACTGCATTTAATCTTCTTACTTTCATTTGGGAAAACAGTAATTACAGACTTTCCCCTCCCAAAAGAAACTGCTTTCACATATCCAGCTGGTTTTCCAAGAAACACAGCATATAACATTGTAACAGACAATAGATTAAATAAACACACTGTACAGGTTTAAATCCTTTATAACACTGACTTTCATGTCTATCACTGTGCTTCAGTACCCTGAGGCTTCATCTACACCAGAAATGTTTATTCCCTCAGACAAAAGAGTTTTTCTATATTAAACAAGAAAAAAGAAAGATGGCATTTTCTTTATACTTTCTCCTATTTCTAGTTTGAAAACTTTATTCTAAAAGTTAAAATTCCCCACTTGGTTTGTTTTGTGCCACATACTTGAATGAGAAAAATTCAAAACCTACTGGTTTATCCTTATGAGTGTCTTCATTATTATTTCCTGTGCTGTCACTGGAGGATGCCACACTCATCAAGTGCTCATGTGAACCATTGCTACCCAGACTGCCATAGCCACTGGATCCACTGTTGTGTACAGGCTGTTAAAACAACATTAAAAAAAAAAATGTATGTATGTATACACACATCCCCCCCTCAGGGCACCAGTAATTCCATGTCAGGAAAAGAGATTTTATTTCAGCTGGGTTTTGTGTTGCCCTTTTTTTTTTTTTTCTTCTTTTGTTTGTTTGCCTGGAGGACTCCATAACTACACAAAATTTTTAAGTTATCAACTGGAGCTTTAACATACTTCAGGAAGTCTTGTCTGGTAATCATGAGTGTAAGGAATTCCCAGGATTGTAGCCAAAAATTCCAGTACAGTAGAAGAAGCTAAACAAAATGTCATAGCAAGATAAATAGCCTTTCCTCAGCAGGCCATGAGCAGGGTAAGAGCAAAGCCCTTGCTGTACCTGCAGTAAGAGCCTGTAGATCTGCTCAGTGATCTCCTGAACACTGGGGTGAAGGATTCTGTCCTCTGTGTAGTTGGGAGCAGCAAAGACATCTTCATTTAAGGGACCCCTGCACAAACCAAACATACACCAGCTCACTGCAAATGCAAGTGTTTCAACCACAGAGACCACAGCTTCAATTTACCACCTATATATCCTACACAGAATCTAATGCTCATTGTGTTCCCTCATCTTAAGGATCTCTATGTACACCTGAGGGAAGGGAAAACAAAAATATACTGACTTACGTCCTAACTTTGTGCCTTCCAATAATAAATGAAACTTTCCGACTCCAAGGGTTGATGAAACTGGACCAGCTGGTGTCCATGGTGATATAATCTCCATTCCTAGTGCAAAACCTGATTGGTGAGTAGTCAAAAGGCTGCCCTCCATACTGAAGAACTGCAATGAAGGATTCAAACAGAAATTTCAGATTAACGTTTGCACAATTCCATGTAACGATTCAGGATTTTGACATAAAACATTCATGGGGGGGATGGACATTCAATGTACCTCCTCTTTATGGAGGAAGATGCCACCTGAGGGAACAAATACTGGGTACATCGATACATTTGGAAATACTGAGCTACCAGAATAAGCAGATCTTCATGATTTACTGGACTATGGTAATATTATAGAATACAACAAACTGAAAAAGGCTGAAGAAGCGGCTTTACAAACTTTGCCAGAATGGCTCTTATTTTCTTCTCCATTACATAAGAGAGACTATCATGTAAGATATGACAACTTCTATCACACCATTCTCAAGAAAATTTTCTTTATGTGTGAAATATTCGTTTACAGTCAATTTGTTTACAACAGATATGTATGCTTCATAGAAAGTACAAAACTGAGTGATTTCTCATTTTCATGGATTTGCATTAAGAATCAAGTTGTGCAGTAAAAGATTCAGTATTTACTTGTGGAAAAACATCAAAATCACAATTAATTTTCTCCTACTACTTGTTGAGGTATTTGCAGCCCTTATAATTAAGTTCAAGAAAAAAATTTGTATTTCTAACACAGTAAGAGGTTACATACTTTTTTTGTGAATTGCTAGCATTAAGGGTCTGTCATTTGGGTGAAGATGCACCAAGACTGGTGTTCCTATTAAATCCTGAGGTAGGTATCCCAACAGAGGTACTGCTCTGGAGAAAGAAAGACAAAGAAAACATAATAAAAATCAAGTAGAATATGTATATTTCATGCTTGAAATGTTTTCATTTTAAGCTTTCTTTGCTGCTTTTCCTGTGAAGAGAATGAATAATTTTAAGTTTACATTTGGTGAAAAAGCAATGCCAAGTCAACAACAGTCATACACTCAGGGCAAGGGAGGCTTTGTTTGTTTGTGGGGCAGTGGTCAGACCAAATCAAGGAGTCTGCTACAGCAGTTCTGTCTTTTTTTTGCTGCCTAACTTTAGAGGATAAATACTTACCCTAATTTTAAAAGAGCATTAATAAAGTTTAATCTTGTAAAACTCTCATGAAGGTAAATAGCAGCGCAATCCCTTGGCTGGGAGCCATGGCTAAGGATCACAGGATTACCAGAGCTGAACTAGCACCAGGGGAGCTGACCAGCACTCAAGACAACTTTCTCACAGGCAGGTGAAGAGTTCAGCTCAGAGGAGCTGCATGGGAGCAAGCTTATTAACTAGAGAATTAAAAGCAATGGTACTGAAATCCTGCACATCATCCATGACCACTTCTAGTGATGTGAAAAACTAATTTATGTGATGAAATAATTTTTATGATCACTTCAAGCATTTGCATTAAGAATAAAGAGTGAAAGTCCACAAATATCACTTTGCCCATTACCCTGAAGTTTAACCACTGAAAACGTGCTTTGGAAAAAAAATGTACTAAGTCAACACTACTCAGTGATGTTTAAGTTGCCAGATGCCAACGAGTCGTCTTGTAAGCTCAATATGCTGTACATCCTCCCTCCAGCCCCACTCACTGCCACAGGCCCAGGGGCAGGGAGGTATCTTGAGTATCTGAAGAGCTTTAATGAAGAACTCAGCTCCAGTGCACCAGACGTGACCTGTGTCATGCAGGAACTCAAAAGCAGTATGCAGCAAACGCCTTCAACACTACATTCCCATCAACCCACTGGAATTACATCAGTTCTCCAAAACATCAAACATACCCTTCCAGCAAAGAGGATGAGAGGGGGAAGATGACAGCAACTAATGCAATTAATTATTATCAAAGCAATTAGTTTAATAATGAGTCTTAAAAGCTTGGAGATGAACTAAAGCAACGGAGCAGAAACTGACATGGAACTCATACCAAATCAGATCACTTTGACACACTGACATTTAGAATTGCTGCCAAGTTCAAAGCACATGGGAAAAGTTGTGCTGCCAGAGGACTTTAACATCCTGGTCAACTCCAAACAACTTCAGCCAGGGCTTCATCAAATAACAGCATAAGAAGGTTCTGTCCAGCACTGTTCCTGTTCTTTGCCACTTGCTTTATGAAAGTCAGAGATCTAGAATGTGAGACTGAGCTGGCCTTGCCTGCTCTGATGAAAAGGAAACTAAAAGATGATCCAGGAGCTTCCCACACTGCTGGAAAGAGGAGTTACAAAAATGGAGTTAAATTTTCTTGATGGTGCCAGACAATAAAACCACGGGCAATGGTCCCAGACTGGAGTCCGGGATGCTGCTGCTGGATGTTAGGAAAAGGTTTTTAACAGAGCAGTACAACACAGGAGGTTTCCCATACAGATTGTGTAATCTCTGTCTCTGAAGGTTTTCAGGCATTATCAAGGTCACAGCTGACCTTAGCCAGGACAGGACAAGGTTTCATTTCAAGCAAAAGGATGAAACCAAGACCTCCAGCAGTCTCCTTCCAACCAGTCCTTCTGTGCTCATATAATGCTGTATTTGAGAATGATGTCTTGGCATCATTATGCTTCCTCATAATGAGTAACTCATAAAAATTCAGAGGTTAAGTTAATAAATTAATTTTATGAATGCAAATACATGTGTGGCATAAGAATGGCTGATGAGGAGATGCTGCCAAGTTTAGTTTGTGTTTTATAGACTGACATTTAAAGTGTCAAAAAACATGAATAAGAAGTCTCTTTATATTATTATTGTAAGTTAAACACAAAACTGCTTTAAATTAACTTACAAAGATCATTCCACTGTGAACTACTTACACCCATTAAATGCATGATGTATCAAATATATTAAGACAAATACATATAGGAATGATCCATTTAATTTCAAGAAAGTATTTATTTTTACTTAACATACTCTGTGCAGAGATCCACTTGCAGAGTTCAGACAAATAAGCATTTTTCCAACCCATGAACACATACTGATTACAGAAATTAACTTTAAGCAAGTCAAACAACAGCTTCAGGGTTATGTTATGAACAATGCTCAGTCAACAGCAGGTGCTCAGTTGCACATTTTTAAATATTAAGACTCTGCTTTCTTTAAGAATCTCTTGCTTTGTGTATTCCACCAAACCCTGGAGACCTTGAGAGTAACAAACTGCATATGCGTGGGTTGGTAAACATTTATTGGGCTGCCAATGCTTTCAGGAGTTAAATAATTAAAAGCAAAATCAACTACACAATCACAAGAACAGAAATAAATGACGCAAAGTCCTAATTTCAGACCAAGATGCAATCAACCCTCACTGGAAGTCTTAGAAAATGGTATTTGAGAACAAGTGGTAACATCAAACTAACAGGAAAGCAGCTTCCATAGGATTCACAAGGAAGGATCTATTGAACTTGCTCCACTCAGGCCCAAGAATAAGGGCAAGGCTCTCCACTCAGTAATTTTGCCATTTCTCTTTAATGGATATCACTGAGCTGTGGATGCACAGAGGAACAGAAGTTTTGCACTGTGCCCTCAGCCTCTTTGTAAAGATAAACTCACTCTGCAGCTGGTTTGAAGCGTGTGTGGAAATGAGGGAGAGAGAAAAATCCAGGAAGAAGACAGAACTACAGTGGATTAAGCAGTTATTTTATCAACTTGAGCCGCTCAGAGGGACTGTATAAACCACAGCATGGAAAAACAGTCTGTCAGCATTACACTGTCTATCCTACAGGAACTCAACTTAGCCACAACATCTGCCTCTCTACAGGTAAAACTGTCTCAGAAGACAAACAGTGTTCTTTTTACCTTGACTCCATCTTAGTCAAACATCACAATAACCTCCTTTCCCCAATCCCTCTCTCTTCTGCTGCATTTAAGGATTTTGCCAAGAATGAAATGTTTTCTCAGAAACTAGATTTCCACCCAGAAAATATCACAGAATCTCAAAATTGTCCATTATATTCCTACTCTGTCTGAAGACATCCCGCCCATCTCAACCTACAGAGAAAATTTTTGCATTCTTAGAATGCTTAAAAACAAATGGGAGAACCTCAGCAGTCAGATGTTACCACTGTAGCCTCGTTTTTGCCAAGGAGACAAAAAAAATCAAAATGAACTGCCATATACAGCCCAAATATCAGAAACCATCACAAAGAAAATATCAAGGAAAGTGGAAAAGTAAGGGGAAAGGTAGTGTTCTCAACTCAGGAATAGGTGAATTCTCTTATCAAGTCCCCAGCACTCAGGACTGGGTCCAGCTGTGTTTAATGCCTGTATCCATGACCTGGCCAAGAGGATGGAGAGCACCCTCCATCAGCTGGCAGACAACAGCAAACTGCCTGCCAGTCGATTCTCCCAGGGAATAGGTGACAGGACTTCAGTGACTACAAGAGGAAATGGCCTCAGGGCAGGTTTAGACTGGCTATTAAGGAAACATTTCTTCATGGAAAGGGTTGTCAAGGAACAGGCTGCCCATAGAAGGGGTGCAGTCACCATCCCCAGAGGTATTTAAAAATGTGCAGATGAGGCATTTAGGGACAGCGTTTAGTGGTGGACTTCACGATCTTAGAGGTCTTCTGCAACCTAAATGATTCTAGGAAAGCTTGGTTTAGACCTCAGTTCCTAAGTCTTTGTATATACATTAAGATTACAGGTGGCATTTTTGTTTCTAATTTAGAATGTAAATACTTACTCTAACCAGCTTTCATGACTGCAATGGCAACAAAGCAATGTTAAGTCTTCAGCCAGTGTAATTTGAACTGGTTTTATATATTTTTTATTTTTTAAGATCTAACGTTGCATTGAAAAGCTGTACCTCTAGTTGTACCTGGGCCAGTAGAAAGCAACAGCAGCATATTTGCTGAATCAAACTTAAAAAACCAAAAACCCCACACCTAAATGTCTCATACAGGTAATAATTGGCAGCACAGGGATTCTTTTGAACATGGGTTCATTGATTGAATTTATGTCCGGAATTTCCCAAGAGGGAAGGAAAGTGGAAGAACAAGTTGTTAGCAGGTACTTAAATACACTTAAATACCAGTGTAATGTGTTCTCATGCTTCCTGAAAATGGGGGGATGTACTTTTCTTAGGTTAAACACCCCTCAGTAGTTGCATAATTTTTAACCCCACATAGACATCTTAAATCCTGCAAAGATATTGGATAGCTTGCTTATCAGTAAATTGAAAAATAATTTCTGTAAGTTACCTTTCATCTACATCCTGAAACAAACAGGTCGGTGTGTGCGTAGTTGTAAAAATCCTTTTGTCAGGAGGAATTCTGGGTGCTGAGAGAAAAAAAAAGTATATTAGCAACTGGGGGTTTTGCATGAATAATACTTCAAGCTGCCAGTCCAAAATTCTGGCCAAGAGCATATAGGAAGGCAGCAAGGACAGAGAACAGAAACAAGTCTCTTTCACTTTATTAAAGCTTGAACAGTTCTTACTTTTAGGAATGCAAACCAGTCTTTGTGCACTCAAGGATTACCTTCATAACCAGAATGGACTTTTTCTGCAAGCAACACACAGCAAAGCTGGTCTTCTGCTATTTCTGGATCTTGCACTTTGATAAGGTAGGGAGTCATCCGGAATGGATGATAGCAAATCTCATTTTCACGCTCCTTTCCCGCACTAATAATTAAAGAGAGTTAATTATTTGAACAGATTCATCTTACACTGAATAAAATTTTAATTTATCCATTGTATTTCCCTCATGACACAAGAACTGCATGTTAGCTACTAAGATAGCACCCAAGATCTTAGCTTGATTTTTTTTTTGGTGGAAGAGAACCTAATTCTGATGGTATCCTTTGCACACCAGCTTCCACAAAGATTGTGCTGTTCTCCCTATTGCCTGAAACAAATATCCACAACAGCATTACATGGAAGTTTGATAGAAAACCCACCTCACACAATACATTAAGTTACTTTGTTGTCCTTCAGAGGGATGAATTTTCAGAGCTTTTTTTACGAAGACTGCTATATCCTGTCAGTTAACACAAAGGTCATCTTTTAATCTATATTTATTCCAGTTTAGAAGGAGCGAAGACTCAATATTTAATAACAGGTGTTTGCTTAACCAGAATGCAAACATAATAATGAAAACAACAACCATTTACACAGCGACCAAAGAAGAGTCACTTGTAATAAGTTTATAACAGTGGAGCTTAATAAAAGTAAAGCTTTTGAAACCAGTGTTAGTTGTGACAAAAAATCTCCAGTAACACCAGCAGTACTTCTACAGTACATCCAATGCAACACTCTGGAGCACTGCATTACCTCCAATTCATTTCAAGTTTATTCATACCTCAACAATAAGTATTTATTTACTCCAGGAGTAATTAAACAATTGGATCCACTGTTTTTGTTTCAGAAATGCTGCCAGAGAGGCAGTAAGCATCAAGAAATCAAATTGCACAAGAAAGAACACGAACTAAGTTGCCAGCTTTTCCTAAATGAAAAAAAACCCCATCAACTAAAGATGAGTGATTGTGGGCAGGAAAAGAAGGAACAAAAGCAAACCAAAGAATTGTGTCCTCTATTAACTGCAAAAGAGACAAGTCAAGTAACCCTTGAGTATCTTCCTAGGAGATACATGAGATAAATTTGAGACACTGGTTTTCTAGAATGAAGGAGACCGAAGGAAGTGCTGAACAGTTCCATTTACATGAACCAAAGGCTTTCCAGAGCAGGAGGAGATGCTGCACCACCTTCCTTCATGGCACAAAGGTCAATACTCACAGGGATTAACTTCCCGAAATCAGTTTTCTCTGTAGCTGCTACAGTTAATCAACTCAAGGACGTACATATGTTTTGCTTTACGATCACATTATGAAAAAGCATGATATGTTCAAACCATATGGTTCTTATAAAAGTCAAATACTTATGTAATGCTTGGTTTCATAACACAACACTAAGCTTTACAATATTGTCTTACCTGATGCGACAGAAAAAAGATTTCTCTTCCATGCAATCCTGGGTGGAAGACTCTAGAAATATTAAGCATATTTTATAACAAGTTAAAAATTACTAGTAGATGATGATATTTAGTACACGAATTTTTTCTTACATAATGAATTTTTTTTAAAGTTTATGTTCCCTGAAGTCTCCATATGTATTGATTAAACAATGTACATCATAAGCAAGTAAATCTGAACATCACTCATATTCTGAGGCTGGTGTGTGAATCACAGCTCCTTGTTTATCAAGTCTTTTTCCTAAACATATCTAAACAGCTCTCCAGTTTGAGCTGCTTACTCTTGCTGACTCTTTCACAGTACTTTATACCAATGACCAAAAATGCTTGATTACCTAGGACCCCAAATTTGACCACCAAATACACTTCCTAGCACCCCCTTCTCTCTTTTTTCCTGAAGACTTCTTCTCATGTTTTAAGCTTATTTCCCTCCTTTTCCAGTGTAGCCACACACTGATTTCCAAGGGAAGCTCTGGCATTTCAAATGCCTCCAGTCCCCAATATTTTGGATATCATATTGTTTGACAGCTGATACATGACAGAGTGTGCACACTTCTACTTACTGCATTTTCTAAATTTGAAGCTAGACACAAACATAATAAAGCTACAGAAAATGTTGCAAGAAAGCAAAACCAAAAAAACTCCTGCATAACTGAGTAATCAGGATTATATATAATTTACCACTGACCCTGTTTTGAGCCAGAGGTTGCACTGGAGACCTCACAAGGTCCCTTGTGACCTGCTTTAGGTTGCATGGCTTAGCACATGTTTATCGCTGATTGTTTTTTCAGATTAAATGTGGTTCACACCCTGGCTTTACTTCACAGATTTAGTACGCAACGGATTGGAATTTCAAACATTTAGAGCAGACCTTGAATTTTCAAGTGTTTAGTTGAAACAGCTGGCAGATATTTCTCAATTATTAACAGCTGTAGGTACATGAGTAAAACAATCCTACCACAAACAAATATCAAGTGCTCTGAGACATCTGATCCTTCACCATTAATTATGCCTAATATAATTTTTCTAAGGCTAGAAGAACAGAGCTGTGATTACATTTAGTGAGTGCATAGTGGTGACAGCTGAAATACCTTTTTCTACACCATAATCAAGGTATGTCCAGTATTCAAATCATAACCATTTTAAAAGGAAGGAGACAAAGTATTGTCCCCGTTATACTTGAGGAAGAGAAAATGTGAAGAAAAATTGTTTTCATTTGATTGCTAGTACAAGTGGAAAATAAATTCACCATTCAGCATGAATTCCTACTTTGTTTTCATTCATCATCTGGCCAAAAGGAGAATGAGAACTGATAAACAATGACATTGAAAAGACTCTTAACCAACAGACAAGTCTTGCTGATTTATAGAATACATTTGTTCACCTAGTGTTGTTCAGAGGTGTTCTAATAATGCCCCTGTGCTACACCCCCAAAAAGTGATGGGGAAGAATGGAAGGACATTCAAAATCAGTGCAAGTATTTGCATTTGTGTGACTGAAAGAAGATCAGAGAAATATCTGCTGTTGAGACCACTCACCAGCTCTACTGCAAATGTTCCATGACGGTAATCTGTATGGGGTGGTAGAAGTATAGAACACACTGACATCCTGAGGTGCCAAGAACTCCACAAATTTGGCATTTTTAAAATAGCCCCTCTTGCAGCGGAGAATAGAAGTAGCTTGATCAGAGATGTACAGAATTTTCCCAGTTATCAAAGAAACAGCTACAGCAAACATATCCTAAAAACAAAAATCTCGAATTATTTAGACAGTTTGAAACATTCTTCAGTGCAGCATAGATTTCTGAGAAAAACATTTAAGATATAAAAGTAATATTAGTAAGTTCAAAATGAGAATTAAGGAAATTTAATTTTATTACAGATGTTGTTCAACACACTGAATCTGCTCATCAAGTAGACACAGACACAGAATCTTTTTCAATTTTGTAGTAAGAATAATACACTACTATTTACTGGGCTACAAGCCCTAAATATCATTGCCTACAGTGCTATGATGCAGAATGAATTTACAAATTAAGCATTAATGACCTTCCAGTTACAGAACTTCACATTTTCCCTGTACTTGTTACAGACATGATTTACATGTATGCAATTTAGGTGTTTTTGAAAGGCTGTTTGTGTTAGTCGGTCCATGCACAAAAAGTGAAAAAAGGGCTCTAAACCACTTGATAATAAATAATGAGTACACAGGTGGGAAGAAGTCCCACACACTTGTATTGTTTCTCTTCCTGCCACAGAGGAGCTCCCTGCGTCACAACCCTTAGTGCTCCATTCACAAACACCGCACAGGAACTGAAGAGCTGCCAGCAGAACACTGCTCTCACAAATGGATATTCACATTAATTGAACAATGTTTATGACATTTGGCTGAATTTCTCAGGTGTACTCTACACTTCCTATTTATTTCACCTTGTGGGCAGCCTTTACTATTCACAGATCCAACAAAACCCACCTACTTCAACCTATGGAACCATCCCACACCATGCTCTTATTGTAGAGAATTCAGACTTCACATATTCAAACAGAGGTTGCAGCTCAAAAAAATAGTAGAGGGTAGTCTAATACATTTAGATGCCATTATTTTTTGAAGACTTCACAACTTATTCCTAAAATACTAGTAATATGGAAATAAACAGAATTTAAAAAATCATTCAGGTTATCATTTCACTGATAGAACTACAGTGATGGTCCTAGCTGTTCTTGTCTCTGTGAGAACACAGCATCACTGGACCCCACAGAAAGTCTGCACCAGTTGCACAGACCAGATAAATCCCACAGAAAAGGACACAGTGATTCACTCTTCAGTCACACTAACACAAAACTGGTGAAACACCAAATAACCCCTAGTTATAAGAATAAGCTGAAGTGATTCACCATGTGCCTCGACTAAAATTTGGAAAAAGTTAACTCTCCAACTTTTGCAAGTGCACTGAAATGAAAACTAATGATGTCTCCCAGCTGCTTTGTATCACATGGACATCGAGATGTGTCACACCACCACCTCCAGGCACAAGGTACAATTCAGAGGATCAGGGAGTCCAAGACTACTTATTTCCTACCTAACTGACAGAAACAAGTTTGCAAAGTCTGAAAAGGCTCAGAGTTTCTTAACATCCCCTGGAAGGCAAAAGGCAGTTTCTTCAGCTTTGCGGCCTAGCTACCAACCCTTCTCTTGGAAGAAGAAGGCATGCCTGAGAATTTCAGTTCCAGGAAACATTTTCAATACACACTGAGACTCAGGGCACAATACTCACTGCATTTTTCATGATGTATTCTGAGGTTATAGTCTCCACTTCTTCCACTGTGTAAGATGATACATTAAGACCAGCAGGCTGGGATTCATTAATCATCAACAACTGGTAATATTCCTCATTGGCTACATGAGAACAACAAACAATTTATAATCAGGATTATCAATAAACACCCAGCCCAGAAGCAGTAAATGGCAAAAATATTTTTTGGCATAAATGCAGAAGTTGGGAAGTTGGCAGTTGGGAAATCTAGGCACTATTCCAAACACATCATTTTCCCTGGTAGAGCTTCCTCATCAGTAACTCAAACAAATGTACACATCTTAATCTACCAATATATGAATGGTTACATATTTTAGTCTGGCAGTTCAAATGGTATGAAACGGTAAATTGTTTTCAAATAAATTTTCTAACTCAACCAAACAGCAATAAAACATCAAGCCTCTAGAGAGCTGCTTCAATACCCAAAGGAACAAAAGTTAACAAAGCCAACAAACAGGAACAACATGGAAATATCTGGTTAGAAAGGTTTTCAGCCATAATAGAGTTCTCTGTGTAGAGCTATGTTATTTAAATTCCTATTTTCCACTGGCTGGAAATTTTGCATCACTTCTCTGAAACACTTCCCATTTCAAACCACAACACAGTTTCACTTTAGCCAGGTTGGCATTATCTAGGCAGTATCACACTTTATTACCTTTAACTTGTTTAATGCTTTTAAGGGCATATTTCAATGTCGTTAGGACACTGGATTTGCCTTTGACTCTCTTCTCAGAAGGAAGGTGAGCTTTCAGCTCCTGAAGCGTTTTCAGCAATTCCTTTTGTGTTTTGGCTTTAGTGGACTGCTCACTACTGTAAGATGAAAAACAAAAAGCACAACATCACTTGAATGCTTTAAGTGACACACCATCCTCAGAGAAGCCCAAACGTACCCTGGCACTTGTCATCCACATCAATTTCTACCACTAGCCTCATTACCTTTGCCAGTACTCACTCAGTATCAGGTTCCAGAACTTAAGGAAATTCTTACACGACCATTTAAAATGAAAGATTTACCACCACCTGGAGTATAACTGCAAAATGTATTCTCTATGTGCCACAGTACATATGCCCAAGCACCACAGAATCTATTTTTTTTTTCCACAGTCCCCCTCCTCCCTTTTCAGTGGTATTTTCATTAGTTCTTTTCAAAATTAAACTCAGAAATGTTCATGGACTTCAAAGGAGAGAAGCAGGAGGACCATTCAAGTCTTCACCTCCTGTTCAAGCAGGTTCTCTCAAGAAAAGTCCCTGAAAAGGGAATGGCAGTGGGAGAGCATCAAGTTAACAAAACAAATGGAGAAATCCTTTGAATAACGTATCCCACCTAAGCATGGAAATATATTAAATAAGATAAGGAAACTGACTAAATTTGTAAGGAAAAGAATCAGAGGAGGCTGGAGACAGAAGCTGCATTCACAGGTCTCAGGTGCATGTTCAGAAGAGCTGTCTCAGCAGAGAAGGACAAGCTACAGAGACTATCACTGTCAGTATCAGAAAGTTATCACCTTCCTTTCCAGTTCCTGGTATCTCTCCCCATTATTGAGAGGTGCTAACACACCTCACAAAGAAAGAGAAAAGGAGGTGAGGGAAGTGAGGGAGAGGGTAGCAAAGATGGATGGCAGATGGGTAGGAAGGAGTTAAAAGGATAAATCACCTTGTCTTTTGCATTGGATATTTTAAAAGCTGACCATTCACAACAATCAAGAGGATTACAGAGCTGTTCTTAAATCTTCCTGAAAATTTTTTCCCTTCCAAAGGAAGGTGTTCTCTTACCACCTGATTGTCATGGCTGATAACCTGTAAGAAGTTACCCTGGGCACTGCTGTACAAACAATAGTCCTGGCAACTGCGCTGCCTGACTGAAGCAGCCAGAAAAGCTGCTTCAGCTGCCAAGTAATTTTCAAGAGGACTTGTGAACGTTTTTCTGAAAAGTTTTAAGAGCTTGAAAAGGTAGATAAATCATCTGACAGGTGTTGGGTGTATTTTACCAAAATTGCTTGCAAAGTGACAAAGCTGTACTAGAGAATACACATTGTTCTTGCTTCCATCACAATGCACTGTGAGACATGCAGCATTCATTTACTCACTGGTCATTTTGTACCAAGAAATAATGGCAAGAGATCAAACAAAAGACTGCAGTACTCCCTTGGGAAACATTATGTTCATGCTGTGTATTAAAATCACGTGTACAACGTGGCTTGACAGTTTGGACTGCTGCAATCAAACAGGGCTTTGTTAACAGAGTTTCACAGAAGAACCCTTCATGCTGGCAGTACAGAAAAAGACAGAGGAAAGACGATGAAATAATTGAGCATACTGCCAGTTTGTGGTCTCAGAGTACAGACTGCTTCATGAGAGTGGTCAGATTCTTCTGCAAGAAAAAAAAACCTTTCCAAATTAGCCTATGGCAGCAGCAAATACAGAATATGGACATTCTTGGAAAGTAAGTTACACAACTCCAGAGTGATTTTCCAGAGAGCAGAAGCATCAGGCACAGCAGGCAGCCACAGGGAAGGTGTGACTTGCAGAGGACACAATAAGCAAGTTTATAAAGATATGAGCTTTTCATTTTGCTTTTTGTGGACAGCAAACTGGAAAGGTACCTACAGATATTAAACTAGAATTGTTGGTTGGCACTGATATTGAATGCAAACCCCAGTAGACTGAATCAAAGATTAAGCCTACAAAGATAAGTAGTTTATCAGACTACTTTAGTCTTCTCTTTAAAAATCATTCTCTAGGTATCTTCAGTCTCCCATTCCCAAATGATGATCAGATTCTGCTCTGTAACCCTCTAGCACTGTGCCCGATGGCTGGGGAGAACACTCTACCATCTGGATACTTAATTATTTCTGAGCAGAGAGCTATTAATAAAATTTAAAGACCAAAAAAAAACTGTAGTAACGAACTCCCTCCAAAATCTCGCAGTGAAGAAAGCAATCAATGGGAAACTAAGATTAAGAAATGTCTTTGGTTCACTCTTTCACACTAAGCAATGTAACTCTAGATCACAATTTCCAGTTGAAAATACAGCATGGAAGAAAATCTCCAGGTGCATGCAAGGCAGACACAGAAAATATGCTGAGCAAGCACCAAATGGTGCATAGGAGTAATTTGAATTTGCCACTTTTCTAGGAACTGCATCAGGCAGAAACACATTCAGGTAGGCAGACATTAGATATGGGCCTTAACATCAGCATGCTCTAGCTAGATATCCTTGATCTGCTCAGGATCAGGCTTTGATCTCCTGAGCTGACTTAAAAGTTGACTTAAAAAAACAAGTGCAGCAGGGTACTCTGAAGTGTCTAAATATGAGCATTCAAGCTACCAGGCTCTTCAAGGCCACCAGGGACAGAAGCAGAGCTCATACCGAGGGATTCATTCCTGCACCTAGTATCATTTATCATTTATCCTTACACCCTGGGGGCTTGAATCCCAGCAAATGGAACATGGAACACAGGAGAGGCACAGGTGAGATACAGCTGCTGGACACCAGGAATAACCCAGCTCAATGATGGATTCTGATGTTAACACACCACCAGGTTCAGATAAAATTCTGAAGAGCAAAAAAAATTAAAAGCTACAAAACCCCACCATAATTGAAGCACTATTCAAAGGGACCCACCAAAAAAAATTTACAGAGTTAAGCTACCAAATCAAAACAAAGTAACGTGACTTTAAATGTTACCACACAAGTGGCATGGAACAGCAACAAAAAGCTCTAATTTAATCAAGTGGTTAATATGAGATGCTACTGATTATGGACAGGAAGAAACCAAAGACAGGATTTCTTGTGTAGTCATTCAGGTTGAGGCAAAACAAAACAAAAAAACCAAAACACAACATTATTTAGTTTTCATCATTTAGCATACATGCAAATTACTGAAAAATATATGCCCATTAATTTACCTGCATCCACTGCTGGACTGATTGTGTTCAGAGTTTGCAATCATCAGACTAAACGCATTTGAGCTTGAGCTAGAATAAGGAAAAGAAAAAAAGATTAATATTGGAAAACCTAACAAAAAATTTTTGTTTATTGTAGCTTTTTATTTTCCTATTAATGACTGGCTACCTCAAAAAAAAAAACCAACCCAACAAAAACCCACCAAAAAAACCCCAAAAGCCAAGGAAAAAAACCAACACAAAACCCCAAGCCCAAATTTTAAAAGCTTCTGCATGGTACAACAAATGGGCACTAAAGCTGTAAATATTTATCTATGCAGCATAGCATAGTTTGAGTTGGAAAGGACCTGTAAGGATCACTGAGTCCCAACATCCTGGTCCACAGGACTGCTAGGGAGGTGGTTCTTAATATAGCTTTGCTCTGCCCAGTAAACTATTATCAAAAAGATTAAAATAGCCTAGTTGCATCCTCACACATAAGAATCAACTGACAGGTTTTGATACACAATTACAGAAGTTTGTTTACAAGAAAATAAATAAATAAGGCAAGTTAAACACTCAATGATGAGAAGAAATATGTAAATGGTGCTGGCAATGCAAACACCAACACCAGAGACAGTTGAGTAATTCTTTATGAATTACATTACATAATTTACATCACATGAGTGTACAACTTAAGTAGCACACAGCTCCATGCTGAAGAGGCTTTATACCTTAGTTATTATTCAGAAATATTGATTCAAATGTAAAAAGTCTTTAGGGACAAAAATAAAAGTGAAATGTATTTAGTAATAGCTACTACCTTTTATGACAGTCTGAAGATTCCATGAGCATTGCTGAATCCTTCCCATTTTCATCAGATTCATGACCATGAGAATCATGCCCACTTGAATAGTTTTCATTTGTGTCATTCCCACTGGAGTCATTTCCACTGGAATCATTTCCACTGGAGCCACTGCTCATTTCAATATCTTCCTGAAGAACCTCATGAGAGTGTTCAGGCTTTGCTTGAATTTCTGAATCTTCAGCAATCATCTGGCTGTGGTCACTCGGAAGTCCAGAATAATCACTCATCTTGAGCTGTTCTTTTAAGGAGAATGACGGAGAAACGTTTCCACTGATCCCAGGCTGCTGCTCAGGGTTCTGCTCCTCAGTGCTAGAGGAGAACCCCCAGGACTTGACAGAGTCCGTGGGACACTCATCAGAAACACTGCCAACACCAAGAGTAAATCAAGCCATATTCAGACTTTCCCTCTGCATAAACTCTGTTTGGAAGTACAGATGCACAAATCTGAGAAGGAAGGGAAGGAAGAAAAAAAATTATTTTCTTGTTTGCCTTGCTGACAAACTGGAATTTGCACTGACTGAAGAAAGTAAAAATTATATGCATGGTTAATATATTCAGCATTTGAATGGTGAAATATTTCAGTTAAATTGAAAACCTCACAATGTTTAATCATGAAAAAGGTATTTAGTTTTTAGTAAAAACCCACGCATAAGAAACAAAGTTGAATAAACATGGAAAAACTCCTGAAAAGTTCACATATTCCCTTATTTTCCATTTTCCTACTTAATACTTGTCTGTATTGCTGCCTAGATTTGGATAATAGCTATTATGATTTTCAGTGAAACTATTTCCACTGCCTTTCAGTTTACCTTGATAAAGAAAAAAAAACTCTATTCAGACATCAGAGCATTTCAATTTGAGTTGGTCTTCTGTTTTGTATTGGGATTTTGGTTTTTTTAAGATCAGCTGGGAGGGAACATGACTGTACTCTTCATTTCTTTCTTTATACAAAAGCCATGTAGGTGAGCAGACAGAACACAGAGCAGGATCAGGGAAACTAAACACACAAACACACCCTATCACCACCACCAAAAATTCCAAGGCACGAATAACCCTGAGAATAACTTTATCTACTGATTACCACTAATTTGGGGGGTATGATAAAACTTGCTTGGAAAAGTAAGGTTAAAACAAGGAAAACCACATAGCCCTGCTTTTAAACCAAATTCTAATGCAGCAGGCTCAAAAATCAGAGATCATACAAAGTTGAATCAAGGGCAGACCAATACTGAAGTACCATCAAAAGAGAAGTACTGGAGAGCAGTTCAACTCTCTCAATAAAAAAATCGTATTTAATCGGACTCACATCCTCATCCATTTCAGCAACTCAGAGACAACAATAGTGTAAAATTATGAACAAAGATTCTCTGTTGTTTTCAAGACAGCAGAACAATGTGTGTTCCTTCCTCTTTGTTCCTTTAAAATATTCAAGATTACAATTATTAACTAATAAACCTCTGACTGGAATAAGAGTCAATAAAAAAATTCACAACCAAGTTTTGTTAATACTAACTACAGCAGTTTTGTCTTAAACACAAATAAATATGTATTTATGGTTTTAAGAAAGACTGTAATGGAAAACATTCACAATAGAAATTTAAAATACACCATGATTCAACTCCCCCCAAAGCAACACTACATGGAAGCTATTTTCTTACCCTCCTAACTGATGTTTTTCCAGACATTTTACATTTATTTTACATTTTCCAGAAAACACTACTTGTGTCCTCATTTGGTCAAAATAATATGCAAGATATCTGCTTCCATTTAAAAGTATAGTTTAAGGACATTCACTTTAGCTATCAGTAATGGTATAAAAATATAAATAATATTTTTCTTACAAGTTTATTCACAAGTACTTTATTATAGGTGATAATAGAAAAATGCCTTTCAGTAGAGCAAAATATACTTTTTTCTTTTGCAGGTATTCACTTCATGTACTTTAATGCAGATAAAACAGACCTCCTGTGATGCTGTTGTATGGAACACTATATCCAGGTACTGAATTACCCCTCAGGAGCTCTGACAGATTTTCCCTGGACTAAGATTAACCACTTCTGTATTGAAAATTACATAACCGGAGCATGCGATGAAGGAGTATTTACTCTGAGATGAAACTGTAGGATTATGTCACAATGGCACATTCTCTAGTGGCCAGTGATTAACTAGGTCAGATAGTTCATCTCTGATTTCACCTCTGTGCCAGAAGGAGCTCACACTGCCTTGCCCTCCTCAGGACACTGACTGAAGCTCACAGTGTTGTCCGTGAGCTGCAGTGCCCAGGGCTGCAGGGCATGGCCTGAGCTCAGCCACACCTGGAGCAGCACCACCCAGGAGAGCAGGATGGGAGCCTGAGCTCAGCCACACCTGGAGCAGCACCACCCAGGAGAGCAGGATGGGAGC
>VXAX01006619.1:189139-202693 GCA_013399835.1 Leptocoma aspasia
ATACAAATCCTATAGCATTTACATATAGCCTATAAGAATCATTACATTACCATACTATGTTATATTTAAACCCTAAAAACTACTCTTTGGACCCCTCTTGCCAAGCTGGTAGGGTCTGCTCTGACCCTTGGACTCTTGGTGGGGAGAAGGGCTTTGTTTAATCAAAAGGGGATTACCTTCAGCTTGGCCACACATTGTTCTTCTGTTGTTCAGTAACAGAGGCTGGGCATCTTAGACATGGAAACTTGCTTTCAATTCTATTTCACTTATATGTTTCATATTCTCAAAGTCTAAACAGTCATATTTATAAGGCTTTCCTATTTCATCCTTACCAACAACCTGGCACATGGAATACCTGCATGGACAAACCTCCTGGCACTGCACAGGTGAGGAGTGCTCTATGAATGTGCTCATCTACTTGCACCCAGGGGATGCTCTTCCTACTGCTGTGTAAATCAGAGCATGTCTGCTTGGACTGCAGCCACTCCCAAAAGCCATTTCCCATGTGTCATTTATCCTATTATTTCTCAGAGGACACCGAAGTTGTAGAGCTCTACAGAGTTCCATGAGGGAAGGTAATTAACCCCACCATGATTCAAATGAAGCTTTAAGAAAAAAGGCACTCACAGCATCACCTTACAGGAGGTCTGAGGTGTACAATGTAAGGGAAGATCTAAAATTTCTCATCCTATAATCTGTATCCAAGGTTGGAGTTTCTTCCTGTTTTCCTGACAAAATGCTACTTATAAAGAGCTTTAGATACATGAGAAAAAATACTGCCATAATTAAAATACCACTATCTGTTAGGAAATAATATGTTTTCTTTAAAGATAGGAGAAAAGAGCTCTCACAAAATAAAAAACTTAAAAAGCACCCACTTCGGGCTGCTATATTTACTCCTATAAAGACAACTATGTAAATCACTACTGATAGGTTTATAAGCATGAACTACCAAAGACAGACTCTCAGCATAGCCCTCAATTCCCTGAAGGCAATTAGCCAAATATCACAGCAATGCAGTACGAGTAAAATTGTGCTATTTATAGGAAGAGCAATGATTGTGCCATAGCTTTCCTACTCTGACGTAAATATTTCGTGTTTTAGTCTTTAGGCATGAGAAACCTCTTCTCCTGAATTCTGATACCAGAATTCAGGAGAAGAACAATTCCACTCCAGTCGTGAGAATTGTTCACAAATATTTTTTTGACATAACCTTTCCTTGGGAAAGTATTTTCCCAAAGTCTTTTCTGTAATCTTTGAAAGTTTAAGAGGCAATGAAAATGTGCCATAGCTAGCATGTAAAGTCTTACAGTTTGAAATTCTGAGTTGTTAAACCACTGGTGAGTAATTTTTTCCACTTTCAAATATCATCTATTGTCTCGTGTCCTCCCTTCTTTCCCTGACACCCAGGCTTGCCTTCTACCAGGTATTTGGAGGAAATGTCAGCAGTGTCTCCTTATGTGGGAGAAAACTGTTCCCAAAATAAATAAATAAATGAACAAATAAATCTGTATTCTATCAAATAACTCTTGAGGAATTTCCTGCAACTCCTGGAACAAGGGTTGACTGATTCAATGACAGTCAAGCCTTCAGAGTTTTAAAAAACATTTCTATTTTAAGCACTGAGTACAAATTAAGAGAGTCACCACTAGAAAATAAATAGATACTGACCCTTAGGAGATACTATGCGAATTTTTTTCCTCTTGATACCTGGCAGAAATTTGTGTCAAAAGGTGACTCAGTCGTGTTACTTCTGGTTCTAACTAACAACATGCCAGAACTTCTGCAGCTTTGTCCACATCTAATGACTACATTAGGGGGACTACAATTTGGGTCGCAAGGACAATCACACCAGAAAAAAACCAACCAAAACAAAAAGAATATTTGAGTAATGGAGCAAACACAAGTTTGTCATCTTTAAAGGTATGTTCAAAAAGAACTGTCTCAGCTTGAGCTGGAATGGTTTTCTTAGGCAAGACTGGACGATTAACATCACTGAAAGTCAGTCTTGCACAAAATTTCTTCAGTTTCAAAATCTCAAAAGCCTCAGTGCCAGAGGCACCTACCAGAACAAGGAATACAGGAAGAGTAAAGAGGAAGGAACAAGAAAAATATTATGATAAACTTGCAAGAGCTTCTGAAGAAAGAGAAGCATTTCTAAAACAAGACTTTACCTCTTTGGGGGAATCTTGGTGCTTTTTCAATTTATAATGTGATGTTAATATATGCCCTAACTTTGGAGACATTTTCTTAGACGAGATTGGAGTAAGTGTGAAAAAAGCTCAGGCTGGCAATAACCCTGCACCATGCTCTGCAATTTCCATAAGAAGTGATGCAGCTGGCTAGACTTCACTCTCAGCAAAGACCTTTAAGTGCAACATCTGCATGCAGACACCAGCTCTGTGTGAACACTTCAGGAGCACAGACGGTCACACAGCACCGAGAGATTCATTATCTTGGAAAGTAATCTCAGGGAAAATGACATAATAAGTTGCACATATTCATCCCACTCATAAGCTTGAATAAATTCCCAGTCACTAACCAAACAACACTGGAAGGCAAAAGCTTGCATGTTTTCCCAGTCTGAGTGAGGTTCTCTCTTGTTACCAGTTTGAGGAAGGTAATCACATCCCATACCAAGTTTAGTAAGCATCTGAACACAGAAACACAGAGAGCTCTTTTATGTTTGATATTGAAAGAAGCCAGTTCTTTCTTTGTTTTCTGCTCCATCTTCTAAACTTTTAAGGGATGTTGTCTATTTTGATTCTATAAATCAAAACTCTTTAAAAATTAGATTGGCAACATTTAAGCTTGATTTTGAGTCAACTGACTCACAGAAAACCATTCTATTCCCTCTGGCAAAGACCAGAGCTCTCTAAGATCCTGGTGCAGTGTGTGAAAGGCACCATAATTCCACTGAGCACTAAGACAAACGTAGGCATTGATTTGCCAGGTTAAATATACAGCAAAAGTCTTCTGGTTATTCATTACCTACAGTTGCTCCTTTATCCTGCAGTAAGACAAAGGAAACAGCCTGAACTTTAACATCACCAAAAAACCACACCAAAATATGTATGGACAAATGCTGAAACAAATAATTGAGCTTGTTTTTGAAAAACACCCTTAAGAAGGGCTGTAGAATACCAAGGAGAGAGATTTCTTCTGAAACCATAACTTTAAACCCAAAAATCTTCTATCAGCAGAGATCTGGTTATATTCAGAGAACATATTTTTCCAGATTTCTTTTCACACAAAAACTATCATGTTTAGTAGTGGCATATAAAAGAGGAGAAAGTAACAATCCAGAGTCAAAATTATCCAATTCAAGAACTAAGAGGCAAACATCTCATGGTATGAGTGTAAATTTGCAACTACTATCAACTTACCAATATTCCAAACATTCCCAACAAAGCAAGAGCCACACTGCATTTTATGCCTATAGACATGCAAATATTCAGGTACTCTTAACTGTACCGAACCTATGGGGACATTCCTAATGGTCAGGATTAAATTTTACTCAAGATCTTGTCAACAAGAAGGGCTTCCAAATGTCTTCTGCATTTTTGCTTTGCAAAATGATAAAAGTTTTCTTATTTAGATGACAAATAACTAGCCAGGGTTTAGTCAGAACATGCAATTCTAGATATGATTGAAAATTAACATCTACAATGAATGCATTCTCTCTGTGCAATTAGACAATAATTAAAGGCTTGGGAGTCAAAAAACGTTAAGAGAAAATGTTGGAAAACAAACAATAACCCAAGAAGTGACTTGTTCAACTGTGCAACTTCCCCAATATTGAGAGCTTGGTGTTTTCCTGGCAAGAACAATTAACAGAGTACTTTCACCAGGACTTTTCAAGGAAGGGGGGAAAGAAAAAGATGCCAATATTTTCAAATTACAGGAAACAATAACAAAGATGCTCAATAATTTCCTGCGAGATCTTTTTACTTAAAAAAGGGGAACTTTTTTACTAGATGACTTAACTCACTCCAAGTAATCATGAACAAGTTTTACGCTTTTTCTAAACAACCAATGAGATGTCAATAAAATTATCAACATCTAGTATGCCACAAATGCTCCCATAAAATCTGAATTTCACAATATTCATTTCACAACTTTTGATCAAGATTTGCCTTTCAGCTCAAAAAAATACTGAACACAACACTCTTATTTGCCTTATAATGGTATTCTTCATTAACCACTGCTTTCAGCTGCCACTTTACAAAGGGAACTGATCAAGACACAGCCTTGTTCCAGAACCATCTGAGTGCCACGCTGAATTTATAGCAGCACCTACACAGGAAGAAGTCAGCATGAGATCAGGGCCCTAGCATCCACAGTGAGGATGCTTCCAACCAGATTGTTTCCCCGCTGAAGAAACTCAAACCTGAATTTAAGAATTAGTATGGTTTCAGGCTAAAAACCATTTTAGCTTCAAATAAGGTAACTCCCAGTTTATACCAAACATATTGCTCTGAATGAGTACATATATATGACTGAAACCCCAGTTTAAAGATAACATAAACACAGAACAATATATTTTCTGCATAAGCTCTAGAGGAGCAGGAGAGGAAGCATCTTTCTACTAGCATGAATCATAACAATTATGTGCGTTTCTTACCTGTTTTTTCTATGAAAAGGTGGCAAAAGTGTTTATCAAGCTCCCTCCCAGCTAGCATCAAAAGCATGAGATGCCTAGGTCCAGAGTCTCCCACATGCATTTAATTCTTGTCTCATCCTCTTCTACTGGAAATCTTTGACCATTACAGAGTCCGGACACCTCTATAACTATAAAATATAAAAGAAATACCTGGGCCCCCCAACAGTGTCCTCTTCAAACAGATACCAGAGAGATGCTCACAGCTATGTCACTCCTATGCAGATAAATGTTGGTTAAACATGAAACTGTCATACAGCAGAGGGAGAAGACACAAATTTGCATTTTAAACACTTTTGATCTAAAATAAGGTCTTAAAGAGTTTTAAAGTAATAGCATGTTGTGCACTAGATAAAATAACCCTTAGGATTCACAATCAGAGTGGTATCACACTACGTACAGTCTGCAAGGGCTGCCACAGCCACTGGGAACACAGGGCTGGCCTCCCCAGCAGGGCACAGAGCCAAATGCCTCATGTGGTCAGCAGGAGCTCTAAGTCCTCATCAAGTTTGGTTGCAATATAATTTTATGGCTCTCTGTCACAGTAGGATTGGTAAGAGCATTAAGGATTTTAAATTAAATTTTAATTTTTTAAGGAAATTTCAATTCACATAATGATTGAGATCAAAAGAGACTTCTGGAGGTACTTTGTCCAACTCCCTGTTCAGGCAGAGTCACCTAAGAGCAGGCTACTCAGGACCACCATCAGATGACTTCTGTGTGTCTACAAAAATGCATATTCCATAGTCTCTCTGGGCAATCTGTTCCAGTGCTCACTCACTCTCACAGTAAAAAAGTGTTTATGGTCAGAAGTCTGTACTAACAAAGTTCATTAACATTATTAGTCTTCCTAATAAAAAGTTTCTCAAGAGGGACACTGGGAATTTTGATGAAAAACAAAAAAAATGGAAAGTTCTTCTAGCAAATCTAGGAAACTACGTCTGTTGGTGCATGCCACTGCCATGTGGCACAAATAAATGGTAGAATAAAAATCAGAAGTTCAGAAGACAAACATTTATGTGGCAGACAATTACATCACTCTAAGTGCTTCATCTGAATATGCAGAAGAAATGTTTGGAACAGTGTTCAAATCCCAAGCTAACCACTCTGGAAGACAGCCCATGCTAACATGCCTTAATTTAACATGCTGCACGTCTACCAACTGTTAAAAGTACATTTGTGTTGGCCAGACTAAAGGAAGAATTTATTCACAACATTCCGTCCTGCATGACATCGTGAAGCCAACACAAGTTCTAAGATACTCATGATATAAATCTGTATGCACAGGTTCTTTAAATGTTTTGCTTCTGTTTTTATCACAAACTTATAATACAGGAATTAAATTACAGGCTTTATTTCTGACCACAAAAAGCGTTAGAAATTGCTGCAGCTTGAAGTACTTGCAGATTTCACAGTTTTTAGCCTGCACATTGAAAATGTGGAATGTCTTTCAGCACCAGCTAAATTCTTGTTTAAAGACAGCTCTTGCAATTCCTTTACACTAACTCAACTCCCCGTAAAATTTTCAATTAGAAAAAGTAAAAAAGGTTTTCAAAAGTCTGAGTTTGGAGATATACTCACAGTAGCAGCATGTACCATTTTAATTGTGTACCATATTGGTTTCATGTATTTAACACATTTAAGAAGACATTAAAACATTAAGAAAGACTAGTCCTTGTAAACTACTAAAAATTCTCATGATAAGCCTTTCTACAATTTAACAGAAAGTAAGACAAATCTGCACCAAAAGGATTTTTATCTGAAACAAAATGCCGGGTTTGAATGACTTGTATTTAAACAGTCTGAAGAGAATTCGAGGCAGCCAATTCTACTTGTTTTCTATTATTTTTCAGAAGAAATGTACAGGTGATTGAGTATGCCCAAGTCCCAAAACACTAGAAGAGTTCACTACAGATGACATCTCCAATAAGGTGTTTTCCACAGAAGGAAGTCTAATTTGTTCCGTTTACAAAGAAGACAGAACTTGTGCCATTTCCTCATTTCCTTCCACACTGATATATATCTATCCTAAGCACAGAAGACTTCAAATATTATAAAGGAGTGAAAACCCTGCTGTAGGAACACACCTGTGATCCAGGAGGCAAACCAAGCTGGATCAGGTTCGCTTTCCGCAGAGAGCTGAAGTCACACCTGCAGCATTGAAAAGAGCCAGCTTTTAGTATCTACTCAGATCACATTTTCCAGCCATAGGAAAACAGGATTGTTTGGGGTTTTTTCTCAACCATGCAGACATTGTAGTGTTAATCCTCAAAATCTTAGTTACAATTCCATCTGTATTGCAATATTACAGTACTATCCAGATCAGCTGTCTTTACTGTCTAGGGCCAGTATGGTGGCATCATCAGATCACATTTAATGGAAGCACATTATGAATTTTCTTCACATCACAGATTACATTCCTCCATCATTCTCCTTTAATTGTTTCCTTTTTTTGCTCCAATAACAATCAACTTTTCTTTATTTTCAAAGCAGAGGACAACTGACCAAAAATACTGTTGGAAGCTATTATTTGCTTTTTTAAATTGAAGTTTAGGAGCATAATATTTTCTCTTTTTTTCCTGAGCTATCACAGTGATTATCTAAGTAATAGTAGGTACTTGGTTTTCTGGACCCCAAAATTTTCCTCATAATTTAAAGTTCCTTAACACCTGCAAGAGCAATCAAAAAAATTCAAGCTATTAATAAACATCTGCACAGCAAACAATGCAGATGCAGCACTTGATACTGACACTACACTAAATTCCAGATTCATAAAGATTTAGAGAAGCCACAGCATTTCCATGTATTTCATGATTTGTGCAACAGGTCTTTAGAAATGTAAAGCCCTGAGATGCCCATTTTTGGGCATTCTGACACTACATTTCAAAGGAAATACACAGAAGAGCAGTAACAAAATCAGGACACCTCCCACCCTCCCAAGTTCAGAGTCATTAAGAAAGAACTGATATCACAAATCACTTTCTTGGGTACAGCATAAAACACTCACCTCAATGAATGTACTAATTGTGTTCTTTCCAAAGCTCAAAGTGTCATCAATACACTCCTATTAAAAAAAAAAATCAAGTTTTATAAGCAAGATAAAAATTTATTGTAAAAGATAAATCAAGTCCATTTCATAATGCAATACAACTCCAACCATGCAAAATATGTCTTCCACAGGTGAAGAACAATTATAAAGACTACAAATACAAGGTGAGAGGAAATGCAACAAAATTTACTGATAAAAGTAATTATTATTGTAAATAACCTAACTTCTAAATTGGTTCCTTGAGCAATGCCCAGAATAACTACCCACTGAATTCTGTTCCCTTTATAAATGTAAGAAAACCCCCCAAATTCTCATTTCTGCCAGACTAGAAATAAAGCTTATTTTGCCCTTTCAGGTAAGTATTCCTTGTGCTGTTAAACCCACCACCTGTGCTCAAGACTCCACATTGGATCTTAACTGATCATCCCCAATGCAATTAGAATTTGTCTCTCAAATTTATTCTTTCACCTTGAATAAGAGACTTGGCCCAGAGCCAAGTTTAATTGCCAACAGGTTGGGTATTTGCCATTAAAAAAAAAGCAGCCTGTGCTAAGACATCTTGTAAAGATACTAAACACCACCTCCTTCACATGCCCCATGCTAATTTCTAGACATCATTCTTTCCAGCTTCTAGTCTTAAAAAAGGTGCCTTCTTAAAGGTACGTAAAATTACTTGCATGCAGTGTGAATTTAAAAAAAACACTTTATTTTCTTTGTAAGCAGAAAATGCCACTGTCTTTCCAAGTGGAACTGGAGAGACAATTAAGCACAACATCAATAGTCAGAACTCTAACATTTGCATGCCAACTCTTGCCCCTTTTGAAAAAAATGAGAAAAATTATACATTTGAGGTTGCCAAGTGTTGTCACAGAGAGGAGGGAAAAATTATAATTTCCTGCCATGTAATCATATATTTCACCTTTATTATAGGTGAAACTAGATTTAAAAGTATCTTAATACCATACATGAACTTTAGTATTTGTGGACATCTCCATTAAGCAGTATATTTGTCTATCTACTACTCCTCTCCTTTAAGAAAAAGGACATACTTTCACCACATTTACTGTGGTTCCAGGCTAATGATGCTCTTCAGACATTGCTGTGGTTCACAGCCTGTTCAAAATTTCAGTCAGAATCAAAGTCCCCTTCTGGAAGATGCTGTGCCAAATAAATTCATGTCCCCATCGCATCAATAATCCACTCCAAAAAGTGCAGCAACCTAACAAACACCATGTACTTGTCCTAGGAGTTGGATGTATTAGTGCTGAAATAAGAGCTCAAGTCACAGGAGAACCATGGCAGAGATGTAACTGAAATCAAGTAAGTGCTTTTATACACTGAAGACCTTTGTACAATTAAAGAAACTAAGCAGAAACATAAAAGTACATGTAATAAGGTCAAGCACAAAAACTGTACTAAGACACAAAAGATGCAAGGAATAAGGAGGATAGGAAGCGAAACCAAGAAAAAAGACAAGTACTAGACATCCTCACCACTTCATCTTGTCTCCCTATGCTTCAATTACAATAAATTGCAGGTGTTATTTAACAGCTAATTGCCTCTGTTTCAGGACAGGATGTTAGAAAGGCACTGTAGCTTTGGTTCTACTTTTTAAAAGTCAATTCTACTTAAAAAAAAAAAAAACTGTCTATACAAGGAAATCTCTGCCCATCTCTAATTATTCTACCTATAAGAAAAATCCAGTGTTAAGAATTACCATGGTATGCTCAAAAACAGGTGGAAGCAAAACTAAATGTCTTTCCCAGACATTTTGGCATACAGATGAAGTTTCTTTCCCAGCACCAAATCCTGTCAGCATCAAGACTGGTACCGTTCTGAAGTTGTACTGAACTTCCACAGCCTGCTCACACCATCCACAGAATCTCCTCATCCTCTTGCCCCAAGAAATGCTCTCTGTGTATTTCAGTCCACTCATGTAAACAGCATGTTGAATCACTACCCCTTCAGCATCCTCAACAAAATTTTCCTTCCTATTGAGAGGAAATGAAGGAAAAATGAAAACCATATTCCATGGTTAGACATGTTGAGGAAGGTAAATTTAGCCTCACTTCTGATTGTGTTCTACAAAGGAAAGTTGTTGGACTACTGAGAAACACCAGAGAACTCATAAGGCTCCTCTAGGACTACCACACACTACCTCAGCAGCAGATCACCTGCTGAGAACATGTGTACAAACACTTCTTGCCTTTACAAAAGCTTTCACACACACAAATTCTCATAACCTCCCTTTCATATGTGGATAAGCAGGAAAAATGTGCACCTCCGAACCACTGCCCGGGCAGCTCACATGAAACTCAGTACATTGCTGCTGTCCCTCGGTAACTCCCCAAGAGGGACACAGGACCAAGTAAGAGGACCCTGTCCTGGTGCCAGCCCAGTGCAGCCATTCAGACAAAGACTTACACGTAACCCTAGAAATACAAACCAGGGCACAGAAGCCTGCCCATGTCCCAGCACTGCAGGCTGCAAAAGCGTGCCTGGTGATATGCTAAGCCACTTAGCAGAGCATCAGATCCCAGCATGGACACCCAGGCATGTGGAGTCCCATGTGTTCAGTGCCTGCCTACTACACATGGCTCCCGGAGTGCTCACAGAGTCACTACAAACATCTCCACTCGCTTCACAGACCCTCACATCATCTGACCCTTCTTCATCCTGGTCTTCCCTGCCATGCTATTTCAAAAAAGCAGCCTGGGGCAGCAAGAAATAGCAAAACTATTACCCTCTGAACTGTGGTTTTGACTGCTACCTTCTCTTTTCCCTCGTCCTTTAAGCAAGCATACTTCACAGAAAGAAGTTTAAAAAGAAACACCCTCATCCCCTCACAAACAAAGCTCTAAGTGTCAGAAGGCAGAGCTCTACAAGCAAAGGCAATATAGCTTTGGTTCTACTTTTAAAAAGTCAGTTCTACTTAAAAAAGCCTTCTTTGCAAACAAACAGCCACCAACAGAATTCCAGTCTGACCCCACAGCAGGGGTTAAGTTTAAGGCAGCAGTTAAAGCAGGAAAGTGGACACTTTTTACACAGGACACAAAACAGCAGCAGCATTACTTTCAAGACCAACATTTTCTGCATCCAACTTCATCCATAACCAAAAGAACAAGTAAAAGCCCTTTTGAGTAATACAACAATACCACAAAGAATAATATGGGTAACTTACTCCTTTGCTGTTCAGTGCTTGACAAGTTAACATAATGAATATTTAAGCAGTTTAAAACTTGCAGTACAGGGATAAAACTGAATGTGGAAAATATGAATGCAGTAAGACAATCCAGTCAAAAATCTCAATAATCCACTATCCTTATAGAGGAATTCTAGGCCATGCAATCAAAACTGGAGACAAAAATTCCTTCTCAGAAACACCTGATTATCTAGTAATTATGATGTGGTAATGTTATGAGTATAATACAGTGTCTGCAGGACACTCGTGCCAGCTATTACACAAGGCCTTGCTAAGATCATGACGTTCCTTTTAACATAGGCCAACCATAGCAACCCTATGGAAAACACTACAGTTCACCTAGACAAGTGATAATTTACATGTACACTGGCTACTGGTAATCTTCTTGCTTTTAAACTACAACAAATATACCTCCATCCCATGGTAATTTGCTCATTTCCTTATTCTTTCAGGGGTGAAAAAAATATTTTCTTCAGTAAAGCATGTTCTAATACTGTAAAGATGTTAGAGAAATAAGGGTGTGGCAAGAACCCAGGAAAAAGAAAACTGTTTATCAGTCTGTATCTAAGGCAAACACTTCCTGGTCATAATAAATGTCTGAAGTAGAAGAAACATCCAGAACTCTACTGCCAATCACTTTCCTCCCTTCACTCTATTCTCATGCTTCCAGACTAAGCTCCACCAACATCTCAGTTTACTAAAAAAGTTTACTACTGTAAGAGTGTATTGTGCAAGGAGAGGCCCAAGTAAGTTTATCAAGTAAACTGTGTTGTTATATACTTTAATCTTATAACTGGAGGAAGAAAAAGAAAATAAGAAGGTATTATGCCAAGAATATGCTGCCTCTTTAATGCCTCTCTGTGGAAATCGAAAATGAATAACAGTAAATTGTAAAAATGAAGATTACTTAGATTTTCACCAACAGAATGTTTGCTAATACAAATACAGGAAGTCTATAATAAGTCCCACCAATGGACAAATAAACAAAAAATCAAAGCAAAATACAAAAACAAAAAAGCAAAACCATGCAGTCTTTGAGTTATAAATGAAACCAAAAAACTTGCGACATCTGAAGAAGTGCACAAAAGCCAAAAACCTGCTTTCCATGCCTTTGCCTTTTGAACTACACCAAGCCAAACCACTTCTTCATAGAACAGATCATCTTCTTTCACTGCAGTGTTTGACATTTATGACACCCAACTAAAATACCCCCCTTCTGCCTTGAAATACACACTTGAAATGGCCAAAACCTCAAGGGTATTACTTTTTTCCTTCTACTCCAGGCCAAAGGCCATCTCTTTTCCTCTATGTCTGAGGTAAGCAACGTCCACAGCCCAGAATCAGGACTCCACACCTCAGGACAGTGTCATCATCACAAGACTAACATCTAGCTTTGCATGGAGCGAGGACACAGTCCAGTCCTTCAGTGAAACTTCCTCACTTTGCAGAAATAATGCAGGTTTCAGAGACAAAGGCAAAACAGAAAGATTATAAAAGCACTCAAACATGTACAAGCATAAGCAAGAAGGAGCTTGATGTCACAGTGCAACAATGTGGGCACTCTCCCTAACACCAAACTGTGGCTGAAACAATACTGGCAGCTTGGAATGTTTTCTCACCATACCAATCAGGCTTTTACTCTACTTTTGACTTGACAGATACTCTTACAGCTAGAATCATTAGATAATTTCTACTTTTTTCCCTTTGCTTGTGATAGCTATTCAATCTCAGATGTCCAAGACAATAAATCTCAAAGTCTTGCATTTGGAAAAGAAAGATGTGAGCTTACAAGGAAGATGGAGAAAGACTTCTCATCAGGGCATGTAGCGACAGGATGAGAGGCAATGGTTTGAAACTGCAAGAGGGTAGATTTAGATTGGACATATGGATGAAACAGTTGGACTTAAGGATCTCAGAGGTCTTTTCCATACTTAATGATTCTGTTTCTTGGATCCAAATCAATGCACTGTCTCAGCCAAGTTACTTTTTCACTGGAATACACTTGCAAAACACTGTAGTTTCCAAGTACCTCAGACCTCATACTAACCTCCTGGGAGGCCTTTTTAAGCTTCTATGGTACACAGAGAAATACTGTTCCTTATTCTACCCTATTACGAAAAGTCAAATGTAAAACGTCAGCTTGACTGTTACCACGCTGCTCATCTATTTGCATGAAACTGTACTTACATAAAGCGTTTTGTAATCATGCATGTAATACTATGCACCTAATGCGAAAAGCAGCACAACCACACCGTCTCAAGGAACAGAGTGTCCTTACAAGTACAGGCAACACAAAAAACAAATGGACAGCACCTGTTGCCTACCCTTCCTATAGCTCACGCATCTCAGCGGCGCTGGGATTCTGTTACTCGCTGCCACACAGTTCCTCCCGTGGAGCATCCCGCCTGGCCGGAGGGACCCGGCTCGGTCCCGGCGGTGCCGCTCATGGCCCCGGGACACGCGTGCTCTCCGCCGGCTCCCCCCGCCCCGCACCCCGGCGCTGCCCCCTCGCACAGACGGGGCCGCAGCCCGCGGCCTTCAGGGACGGCCCGGCGGAGCCGCGCCGGGGGACAGGGTCCGGCTCTGCCGCCACCTCCCCGGCTCCGGGCCAGAGCCAGCGCCGCCCTCTCTGCGCCCCTGCCC